>SMDT01003150.1:0-273155 GCA_005392925.1 Aquilaria sinensis | reverse complement strand
TAACTCTACTGGAAACACCTCAGGAAACTGATTGGCTACTAGAATTTTCCCAAGTTCCTCCTCTATAGCCACTCCATTCAATGAGTAATACTCTTCCTCACCAACTATGGGAATGGTATCCATAAGTCTAAGGTGTAAACTCTTAGCACTAGATGCCAATCCTTCTGTGCAAGTCACTCTTGTTCCTTGAGCATCAATAATGTCGACTGAGTGATTCGCACAGTCAATTTGTGCCTTATGTTTACTTAACCAATCCATTCCTAACACTAGGTCATAAGACCTCAATTCTATCACCCACAACTCACAACAGAAATCATGGTCACCTAACTGCAAGGGATACCTAGTAACCACTTCATTGGTTACAATAAAACCTCTCCCCGCAGTCCTGATGAGTCTCAACTCACCCGAGATTTCTCGCTGCAATTTAAACTTATCTACCAAGGCAGAAGATATCACTGAAAGAGTAGCTCCCGTATTAAATAGCACTTTAACACTACCATTCTGAAAAGTAAAATTACCTCGAACGGCAACTGGTTCTCTGGTCACCTGACTCATCAGGGCGAAAACCCTCGGTTCAACTGCTGCTGCAGCTACACCAGGCCGATTACCTATGGCAAGGGGTACAGGGGGTAAATTCCGGGGCAGACCTAACATTGGTCGAGCCCTTGGGCATTCTTTCCCCCAATGTTCTCTCTGACCACCGATATTGCAAACATCTGTCCCCAGAGTACACGGTCTTCCACCATGAAACCGTTTGCACCTAGGACATAAACCCGTCCTCCTTCTCTTGGATGGACCTTGGTTTTCCACCATTGGTCGCTTTTCGGCACTCTTTCCTAAGTTGGCTAGTCCAACCTCCACATTTTTACTAGATGCTCTGGAATCCTCAAATTCCCTTTCTAAGGCCAACACCTTCTGAACCACCTGGCGATAGCTCCTGATATCCATTGTCGCCATATACCTCCTGAGTACAGGTTTCAAACCTTGGAAGAACTTCTTAGCCTTCAACTCATCATTGCCCATTATATATAGAGCATACCGGATAAGAGAATTGTAGCGCTGCTCATACTCCCGCACAGACATCTCTCCCTATGTCAAATTCTCAAACTGAATCCTCATCTGGTCTTATGTAGCTTCACTGATGTACTCCTGTCTGAACTTCTTTTCGAAGTCTGACCATTTAAGCACATTTTTCTTGTGCTCTGGGCGGGTACCATTACTTTCCCTCAACAACTCCATCACATCGTCCCACCATAAACTAGCTCTTCCTCTTAGGAAGAAAAGCACTAGAGTCATCTTCTGCTCTGACTCATAAACACCATAAGTGAAAAGTCTATTCATCCTGGGCAACCAATCCTCTGCTCTGTCAGGATCGCCTGTCCCATCAAAACTCGGTGGATCAACAGTCTTGAATTTCTCCAACAATCTCATCTGATGTAGAGTATCTCCCCTCCTTGGAGCCTCCATCACCTCTGGTTCATCTTCCTCCTCATGAACATGATTTCTACGTTCATGAGCCCTAGGCACTTGCTGTTGCTCAGCATGCCTTTCTTGGTCCTGATGTGGGTCATTCTCTTCCTTGAAAACATCTCTGTCCTCATAATCTCTGAACATCTCAGTCACAAAGGTGTTCATACCCTATGCCACTTGGGCCATAGTCTGTGTCAACCCCTGTAATAACCTGGATATCTCATCCAGCCTTGCCACAACTAGGTCACTAGAACCCTCACCAGGTTCCCTAGTTCCCCTTAAAGCTCCTGACCTAGTGTCAACCAAGCAACTTGCAACCATAGCCAGACAACATTCCTTAGATGTTGGTCAATACTAACTTCCTAGCACTTGGACTTTCCAATCTAGATCTCAGTCTTAGCCTCCAATATCTATGAAATGAGTCCTAAGCTCTGATAACAAAAACCCTGACACGGCCGTCCTTGGCCCCTGCCCAGGAAGCCCTGTGAGAGCTGGTCTCACGGTGGATTGCAATTGGCTAGTTGTGTATGTGTGCGGATTAAATCCCATGATACTAGTTGATTATCCTAGAATATGCAATATGCATGCTCTTCATGCTTTGACTTGGTTTATTAAAACCATAAAACATTAACTTGGCCAAGTAATTTCTACACAAAATAAATACAAATAGCCAAAGCATACAAAATCAACATTTGTGTGAGTTTACTACACATAACAACTCATGAGAACATTCATACATAAAGTAGACTAATGCCCTCACCCAAGAGCAATCCTAGAGTCGAGGACTCCTCATAACATAAACTATGGAGGCAACTAAAAGTACTGTATAAATACAAGCCTCTACTGAGATCTCTTTGACTTAACTCCCACCTTGGATACACGTCCCAGTGGCGAGTCTCAAAAGTCCTTTGCCAAGTGCTACTAGGCTCTGCAGCCAAAGGAAGATACTAGTTAGTACTGTTACTTGACCAACAAGCCAACTAAATACACCATGTAGACTAGAATCACAAGGATTCTCAAATGCCGTACCTGTACACACAAAAGAACACTACCGCGATAATCCTCAACGATTACCCGGTCCAGCAACTTCAGTCTCTGCATAACATAACTAGGGAGTGAGAATTCGACAATTCTCAGTAAGGGGTCTTCAGTGTACCTGCAAGAAAATTACTAGGACTGGACATATGATAAACATATGTAAACTTGCTGCGAGCTCACACAGCATGAGGGTCTATTATATGCACATATAACTAGGCCATAAAGACCTCTCCTCAACTAGTCCTCCTCACGGTGCATCACTCCGTGCCTAGCGAGTTCTGATCACTAACCCGCTCCTAGCAAGCCGAAGCTTACTGGATGCAATCATGTAGCCTTCCCATAGTCGTTATGCAGGGGAATTATGGTGGAACTTTGTAGACTAGGTCATAAGACCTCTTTGTTGTAGACTAGATGAACAAGGTTTCACCTTGCGACCTCGTGGCTACGGCACGGCTAGGCCGACAAGGGTTCTAAACCTCTCACCTGAGCTAGTGGTAGCTAGTTATGCTCATTTGCAACATAGTTTCCTTGCTTGTTGCACAAGCAACCTTAAAACTCTACAAAACTCAAGGAAACTCTTATATTTTGTGGGACTTTTGGAAGTCTCGGAGTACCCCCGGAATCCTTAGACCCCTAGGCACGCTAAGAACCCCCTTAGGTCTCACTTGGATCAAGCTAGCAAAATGTGAAAAATTTGGCATTTTTGTCTGTGGCGACGCATCGCCACAGTTGGGGACGTTCTGTGACATTTTTCTAGATTGGCGACGCATCACTGGGGTCGACCTGTAATTGGCGACGCGTCGCCAATCTGCAGAAATGCAGAATTTGGCGCATTTTGCTGCTATGAACTTTGGACGATTCCTACACATATCAAACATGCATGGAATGCCTCCAAATTTCATACACACATAGAACATGTTGCATAGAACATAACCAACTATCACAAGCTAAGCTATGATGTCTTGTAACATCAATCCAATCCTCCCAAATCCTCTAGTCCACCACAATTCAACCAAAACTTTTAACTAATGCCATAGCTAAAACCACTCGAATTCTTCAAGCAAACTCAAGCTAATGGCATTAAATGAACTTGAAAACATATCTCCCTTACCTCAACTCGAAGTAACAAGCAAGAATCAAGCTCCTTTTCAATCAACCAAGCTCACCAAAGTTCTACACAAGTTCCAATCCAAAAACAAAGCACTAATCATCAAAACTTCACTCTCTAACCAAAACCCAAGCTTCAAACTAACTAACAAACATGAATTCAATCAAGAACACATTTCTTACCTCGTTCAAAAATAGGGGATGTGGAAAAATGCCCTTCCAAGCTTCAAAATCATGGTTTCAAGCTTGAAATGCACTCCTCCAAGCTTATATACTTTGATAACTTCTTGTTCCACCAAGAATTTCTTGATTCCAAGGAGAATTGGATGGAGAAATGAGAGTGGAGAGGATGAACACGAAAATATGGCAGCCACCCTCACTTTCCCCTTCTTAAACCCTCCTTTAACACACAAGCCATCAAAGTATTAAGCTTAATACAATTAAGCCCCTATCTTTGTAACTTAGTGATTTTTTATTAAATTCTTGTTTATTCTTTCAAGTTTGAGTTAAGGTTGAAAGTTAAGTTAAAAAAATTCATTTTAAAACACTTGGGACTCATCCCGGCTATTTAAGATGCAAAATTACCATTTTACCCCTGAACTTTGTTCAGTGCTTTATTCTTCTCGGAACTTAGTGAAGTTTGCTAAACTTCTCTATTCTTGCTATGTGAACTTAAATTAAGGTTCTAAACTTAATTTAGATCACTTTACCTTCCTCAATTGCTCTTCCCACTAGGAGGGCCATAACATTTATGAATACTATTATTCTAGGGTTGTAATTATGTTTGATTATGTCACACGAAACAAAATAACAAACACAATTACTGGAATAATGCCTCAATAAAATATCATGACTCAATGTGCAAAATACAATCATCTCATGATTGGCTTTTATGGACAACACTAACATATGTTAGCCCTCAAACAGCAAGCATGCATAGTAAACTTCATATATTATATGTACATGTGTGTTCTCAGGGTTTTTTGTTGCAGGTTGAAGAATCCCTTACTAAAAATTGTTGATTATCATTCCTTTAGCATTTGTTGTGCAGATTTTTTATTTATTAAGCTGACAATTATTGAGGGTTGTTAAGCTAGGCTCACAAGCAAGTATTTAGTTATTTAAATCCTTCTAATTCTAGATTTATGGTTTACTTGTTGGTTATGTTGTTTATTTGGCTGACAGAGGCTAGTGAAGCACAAGGGATGACTTTTTGAACTTGCCATTGGTAGTTCCACTTGTTAGTATTGTGCCCAAAAAGCCAATCATGAGATGATTGTATTTTTGCACATTGAGTCATGATATTTTATTGAGGCATTAATCCAGCAATTATGTTTGTTGTTTTGTTTCTGCGTAACGTAATAAGCATAATTGTAACCCTAGAATAATGATATTCTTAAACGTCCCTAGTCTAGTATTATTGTGGAGCGGGTTGCAATAATACATAATGACTAGCATATGTGGAGACTAATATGAGATATCTAGTCTACATATGGGTACAAGTTGGAGAACTTGTGTACTGGACCGACCCACCATGAGAACACTTCATGGATCGTTATATGAGTGTCATAAGTGATTCTCATAGTGATCATGGTATATGTAGTCCTTCGACCTAAGATCAACAAGGTTCCCTACATGTGAGTCACATACTTTGATACTTTCCTTTGTTACTCGTAACTGAGTGAACTTGAAGGAGGTCATTGGGTATGTCACATATCATGCGGAGGGATTTGTATGATCAAGATGGGATTTGTCCCTCCTATGTAACGGGAGTGATATCTTTGGGCCCCTTGATAGAGTGAGACTTAGAAAATGCATGGCCATGCTTCGATGAGTTGATATATGATATCAATGTCGTCAGTTTAAGTTGGTCTACTCGGTAATCAAGAAACCAAAGATTGGGCTATACGAGAGTGACACATTCCATGTCTCGTGCTTAGTCTTGATATCTTGGACAAAGGGACAATGGCATATATCGGTGATGATCATAAAGGTTTAGTCGATTCACCGACAATCTTGTCACTTGGGTAGCAATGATGTGTTGCTAGACACCGCTCATTGCTTATGATCATAAATGTGATTTATGATCATTGCCAACATGGCAAGAGCCTATTGGGTCGCACACATAGAGCTATTTGGATCATTAGAGTGCATGGGCTAATTATTTGGGTTATGGTTTCACTTTAATTTCGTATTAATAATGGGCCAAGGAGTTGAGCCATTATTAAGCCCGAAATTAAATCCTAATTGGATTAGGGCTTTGAAACCCATTAGGCCTGGAAGTTGAGTCTCACTATAAATACAACTTTTAAGTGAGAAATTCGCAGGTCTCCTTGCCCTAGCCTCCCAAAAGGACAGCCACACTCTTCTCTTGCAATTCCTTGGAGGACGTAAGCTAGCACTGCGTGCGCAAGAGAAACGCATCTGCCGGGACGTGGTGGAAGCGTGGTGATCCCGAGAGGCTCGTGTGGATACCATAGAGAGCCTGAACACGTCAACTGTTCAGGTTTTGTGATTCGACTCTACAGTTGAGTGAGAGATCTCAACCGAAAATTAGGTATGAAATTTTCGAACACCCGGTTTACCCTGTTTCACTTGGATCCTGGAGGGTTTCGGTTAAATTCCGCTGCGCTGTTTGGCTCCCGAAACCCAACACCACTATGGTTAGAGCTTAGTTACGGTTCTCGGTAGTGTAGTTCAGTGTATGGTTTTCATACACTAGTTTGCCTTAAATGTTCATGAACGAGTAATGAACTCTAGGGTCGCTCTTAGTTGTGAGCGTAGTCTACTTTTCTATGGATGCTTGTAGACAATTGATTATGTATAGTTAAATTCAAATTTATTTTTCTATGCCTTGACTACTCTATAACTTGGTTTGTGTAAAAAGCCCAGGCAACATTTTTATGAATTAAGGATTTATGTTTTATGTTTTGTTACTTGTTTTATTGTTTAAGTTAGAGCATAACTCATGCATAATTGCATATTAGGTTAAATAACTGAAAGCATGAAGATTTTAACAAGTGCGCACGTAATCAATCAGCCAATTATGGCTAGTGTGGGACACATCTCATGGGTTTTTTGGGCAGGGCCACGAAAGGTTGTGTCACATGACCTATTGTTCAACTTCTTACTAGCTTACTAGCATTAAAAGTAGTTGATGGCTACCACTCAGTTCCATTTAAGGCTTTACCCCTCATTTACTCGACCAACTTCATTAGTAGCTCTCTTCTTCAAAAGTCATCTTTATGGTCTTTAACTCCATTTAACCTTAGGATGATGATGATGAGTCACTAGCTATCCCTCAGTTTGTGGCAGTCATTTCCATTGCTTAGGTTTTCCTACTACCACTTGGTTGTCGAGACCAACCCTTAGCAGCTATCTCATTCCTACTGTCTATAAACTAAGGGATGCAACTAATGAATAAATAACCTTATCCATTTGTTTGCCACTTGGATAAGTTCTTTACTTATTGCTTCATTTATAGCTTCCATTTGCATTTCACAATTATAAATGAAAATTTAAAATTACCTACTTACTTTCTCAACATCTAGCTGGACAACTAAGCTGCTTAGATGTTCTAAATAACTCATCTAGTTACATAGCCAAGAATTGTTATTGACTAGGCCAACCAAAACTAACTCATGAAAGAATGTAGCCTATGGAACCTTCAGACATTCCAATCTAAGGCGTTTGAGCCTCTACTTGTGTGGTTTAATGCACTAGCAAGTTGGTCCTAGGGTTCTAGGTATCGCTCCTATACATAGTGTATTTTTATGGGTCCTAATGCCCTTGGGCTAACCCTTATGCCTATTCAAGAATACTACCCGACTTGCCAATAGGACTATGTTTATAACTGATGCCAGATACTACCAATAATGAAACTAAACTACTAGTCAAAGGTTATAAACTTACCTTGCACTAACTGTAAAATTCTTGTGAGTTCACTATAGCTACCCATCAAGTGTATCACCTATATCGCAGTTGCCTAACCTTATTACTTAACTGGCTAAGGTGCTAAATTTAATCATTGCTTTTATGTACGAGGTCGACCCCCTATGGCAACTACTATTGTGGACTTGTTTCTAGGCTAGCTTCATCTTAACTGAGCCTATGACTATTTCTAGCCCAATGACCACTCAAACCACTAAGGTCAATTTTCTAGGTGCAAGACTTAGACTAGGAACTTCTTGCACCCAAGGCTTAATGCCCATCTTCCTTATGATTCATTCTCGATCTCTAGCATCTTCCACACTATGGTTAGGTTGCTCATCTTCCTACTAGGTTGGGTGACCAACCTCTACCACATCACATCATGTGTCTAACTTCAGTAACTACCTTTCGAGAGCTAATGCCTTACCAATCCACTTACTGATAACTCCACATCAATGCTAGCCAAAAGTCTCCACAGCACTAGCTGAAGGCCTTCATGGTTTCGGCCTCAAGCTCCTACTCTCATAGACAAAGGATACAATAGTGCTCATTTACTTTAACACGTAACCTGCTCGACCAAGAGTTCTTTATCTCGGCTAGTTCATCTTCTTCTCTTTTTGTGTTGCCTAATCCATCCAAAGTTGATAGGTTCAACTTATGAAACTATAGGTTTCTCCCCATCTTAGTGCTCTACACTTTTTACACTTATGCATCATGTCACCTACCTTGTTCCAAGGTTCTAAAAGCTTCCTCTAGGGTGTTGGTCACATCTCGTGAAAGCATTACCACTACCTTGGAGCTAGCCAAATTATTTGCCCCAATGACACCACACTAGACTGCCAAGATCCGTTCCCAAATCCACGACATCTAAAACCACCCCTGACCTAGATAACTGTCACAACCTCCAACCAAAGCCAGGTAGTGCACACAGGATACATAAGCTACTAGTTAAAGCTAACTATCCTAGCATAAGGACAACACCCTGATCTCAGTCACCTAAGCATCCATCGACTCCAAGTCAAGTATAGAGCCTTCCTTTGATACCATTTATAGCAGCGTTACCCTGAATGGTGTAGGCCTAAAAAGACTATAGAACCAATTTCCATACCAGCTATAGTTGGCTAGTTAATTACTTGTCCTAATTTAAAACCTTTCATGCATCTAGTTACTAACATACAATGCACTATGCTTGCACTTGCTTCAATTTGGACTTTTCTTTAAGAAAATAAATTAAAAAAATTGCCAGCATTTATAAAACATAAATAAAACACAAGTTAAAAGAATAAAAACTAAGTGTATTAACTACAAGTAATAACTGTACACATGCATCATAACATAAGTAAGGACTATGCACATGCCCAAAAGTAACTAAAATACTACTCAACCTATAGACATCTAAGGTAACTACTATACATATGTATACCGAAAAGTCACTACTTGGATTTAGGCTCCTCTATGCTCTTGCTTATGCCATTAGCACCTAGAAGGCTACAAAACAACTATAGTTATTACAAACAACTTAATCAATAAAACTATAATCAATAAATGATTCACCAGGTGGTTACTTAGTTAAAGAACACTATCTCGACAACCCTTCAAGGTTGTTAGCCCCTTACTGATACAATTTGCACAACAACAATAAACAGAGTGAAAATCCAAAGATTTTCGAAAAGAGATTCAGGTACTTGCAAAGAAAAGCCTTAGAACATACATATATACATAATATATGAAGTCTACTGTGAGTGTTCACAGTCTAAGGGCTAAAATATGCACAAATATTTGAATCCTTTTGAGGCCTGTCCTCACCTTAATGCTCGAATAAATGTCACTCCGTGCCTAGCAAGTTCAAGCCTCTAACTCGCTCCTAGTAGGCTTTAGCTTGCTGACATTCTAGTGAGCTAAGCTTGCTAAATATCCTTCCTTTTATTGTTGTACAGGTAAACACGATGGATGCTCCTTGCTTGAGTTTTAAGGAACTCATTAGGTATACCAGGGTCCTATGGTACTAAGCCTTCACCCACACTAGACATACTAGGCTCCCACTTAGTGCTTTGAGCTACTGAGCCCGCATAGGCCACTAAGGTACTAAGCCTTGCTTATACCTAGTGTAGTAGGCTCCTAAGTTGTCTTAAGCGATAATGCTTACCTTGGTTACTAGTGTACTGAGCCTCCACCGTGAACTTACCTAAGGTGCACTAGTCCTTCACTTGTGCCTCAAGTTTCAACTTGCCTATGCAACAAGTGCACTATGCCTTCACCTTAGGTGATCGACTATCTACCCTTACTTGGTTCACCCTATTATTGTAAGAATTACCACGGATGGACTCAAATAACTATATTTCAAAGAACCCCACATGTACTCTAGGGTTTCACATTGGTACCTTGAGCTCTAAGGCTCACTTAGGCACTAATGGTCACTAAAGCCGACAAGCATGCCAAATGGCTCATATTGTAGTCTTTGTTTACACCTTGATGTCCACCTTGGGTCCTTAAATCTTTAATTAATTTGCCTAGCTCTAAGGAGAATCTTGGAAGTTCTATGCTCTTATTAGGCTTCCCTAGCCCTTAGGCACCTTAGGGGTCTTGCCCCCTCCCTTAGAGCCCCCTTGAAAGAAGTTAGCACTCTAGGGCATAGGGGCCATGGTGCTGAGGTTCCAAGGCCACACCCTCTGGTGCCTTTAGTGCACCAAAGCACCCTAGGGGCACAACTTTGTGTTTTTGGGGCAGCAACCCTAGCTGCTCGAGGCCAGCTACAGTAGAATGCATTATAACCTCTTTAAAGGCTCCAAATGCCACATAAACTTGCATACCATGCTACCACAAGCTTCAGAATTGTTTAACTACTACAATATGACCATTCCATGCCAAACTAACCAAGCAACAAGTGTTCAATTTGTAGGGCTTCGGGAGTCAAACAAGCGTAGTGGAATATAACCGAAAGCCTCCAGGATCCAAGTAAAACAAGGTAAACCGGGTGTTCAAAATTTTCATACCTAATTCGGTTAAGATCTTTCACCCAACTGTTGAGTTGAATCACAAAACCTGAACAGTTGACGTGTTTAAGCTGTCAACGGCTTCCACACAAGCCTCTTGGGATCACCACGCTTCCACCACGTCCCGTACATGTGTTTCTTTTGCTCGCAGTGCTAGCTTGCATCCTTCAAGGAATGAAAAAAGAAGAGTGCAAGAGTTATGAATTTCTCATTATGTGATATATTTATAGTGAGACTCAACTTCCAAGCCTAATAGGTTTCAAAGCCCTAATCCAATTAGGCTTTAATTTCAGGCTTAATAATGGCTCAACTTTTGGACCATTAATTAATACAAAATTATTATAAAACCATAACCCAAATAAATTAGGCCACGAACTCAAATAATCCGAATAGGCTTTATGTGTGTGACTGAATACGCTTTTACCATATTGGCAAAGATCATAAATCACATTTATGATCATAAGCAATGAGCGGTGTCTAGCAACACATCATTGCTACCTAAGTGACAAGATTGTCAGTGATTTGACTAAACCTTTATGATCATTATTCATATATGTCATTGTCTCTTTATCCAAGATATTAAGAATAAGCACGAGATATAGAATGTGTCACTCTCGTATAGCGCAATCTTTGATTTCTTGATTACCGAGTAGACAAACTGAAATTGATGACATTGATATCATATATCAACTCATCCAAGCATGGCCATGTATTTTCTTACTTTTACTTTATTAAGGGGCCCAAATATATCACTTCCGTTACATAGAAGGGAGAGATCTCATCTTGATCATACAAAACCATTTGCATGATATGTGACATACCCAATGACCCCCTTCAAGTTCACCCAGTTATGAGCAATAAAGGAAAGTATCAAAGTAAGTGACTCACATGTAGGGAACCTTAATGACCTTAGGTCAAAGGACTACATATACCATGATCACTATGAGAATCAGTTATGACACTCATATAACGATCAATGTAGCATTCTCATGATGGGTCGGTCCAGTACACAAGTTCTCCAACATGTACCCATATGTAGACTACATATCTTATATTAGTCTCCACATATGATAGTCGTTATGTATTATTATAACCTACTCCATGATAATACTATACCAAGGACATTTAAGAATATCATTATTCTAGGGTTATAATTATGTTTATTATGTTACGCAGAAACAAAACAACAAACATAATTACTAGATTAATGCCTTAATAAAATATCATGACTCAAAGTACAAAAATACAATCATTTTATGATTGGCTTTTGGGTACAACACTAACACAATTCACCTACATAAAAGCTTTATTCACCCTAGTCCATCATAAGCAAATTCTACCATAACCAACACATATCTCCTGATCTACTTGAAACCATAAGGAAACTAGCTAAGATACACACAGAATGAGTATGTAAACTAAATCCCTTACCTTAATTAAAGAGAACAAGCAAGCAATCGACCATCACATAGCCTTGAATGTTCCATTAGGGTGTTCCTATTGTTCCAAGGAAAATCTAACATACAAGGCACCGAATTAAGCTCAACCAAGCTAGACCGACACTTATGAAAGCTCAAGAAGCCAAGAACAACTCAAGAACAAAGGGGGCAAAATGTACCTAGGCTAACCAAGCAGGAAAAAAACCACCCAAAGCTCACCATACTAAAACCACGCAAGAGGAAGCTCCACGATACTAAAACCACGCAAGAGGAAGTTTTTTCATGCTTGTATACTTCATGGAGCTTTGATTTCCACCAAGAATTAAAGGGAAATTGAAGATTTGGCCATGGATTTGTTAGTGTTGTGTCCAAAATTCAATCATGAGATAATTGTATTTTTGCACATTGATTCATGATATTTTATTAAGGCATTAATCCACCAATTATGTTTGTTATTTTGTTTCTGCGCAATGTAATAAACATAATTGTAACCCTAGAATAATGATATTCTCAACTGTCCTTGGTCTAGTACTATTATGGAATGGGTTACAATAATACATAACGACTAGCATATGTGGAGACTAATATGAGATATGTAGTCTACATATGGGTACAAGTTGGAGAACTTGTTACTGGATAGACCCACCATGTGAACGCTATATGGATCATTATATGAGTGTCACAAGTAATTTTCATAGTGATCATGGCATATATAGCCCTTTGACCTAAGTTCATTAAGGTTCCCAACATGAGAGTCACATACTTTAATACTTCCCTTTGTTGCTCATAACTAAGTGAGCTTGAAGGAGGTCATTAGGTATGTCACATATCATGTGGAGGGTTTTGTATGATCAAGATGAGATTTGTCCCTCTTATGTAACGGGAGTGATATCTTTGGGCCCCTTGATAGAGTAAGATTTAGAAAATGTATGGCTATGCTCTGATGAGTTGATATATGATATCAATGTCATCAGTTTAAATTAGTCTATTCGGTAATCAAGAAACCAAAGATTGGGCTATACGAGAGTGACACATTCCATGTCTCGTGCTTAGTCTAGATATCTTGGACAAAGGGACAATGACATATATTGGTAATGATCATAAAGGTTTAGTTGAATCACCGACAATCTTGTCACTTAGGTAGCAATAGTGTGTTGCTAGACACCACTCATTGCTTATGATCATAAATGTGATTTATGATCATTACCAATATGGTAAGAGCCTATTGGGTCGCATACATATGCTGGGTTTCGGGAGCCAAACAGCGCAGCGGAATTTAACCGAAACCCTTCAGGATCTAAGTGAAATGGTGTAAACCAGGTGTTCGAAAATTTTCATATCTAATTTTCGGTTGAGACCTCTCACTCAACTGTTGAGTCGAATCACAAAACCTAAACAGTTGGCCTGTTCAGGCTCTCTATGGTATCCACACAAGCCTCTCGGGATCACCACGCTTCCACCACGTCCCGGCAGATGCGTTTCTCTTGTGCTCGCAGTGCTAGCTTGCGTCCTCCAAGGAATTGCAAGAAAAGAGTGCGGTTGTCCTTTTTGGGAGGCTAGGGCAAAAAGACCTGCAAAATTCTCACTAAAAGTTGTATTTATAGTGAGACTCAACTTCTAGGCCTAATGGGTTTCAAAGCCCTAATCCAATTAAGCTTTAATTTCTGGCTTAATAATGGCTCAACTATTGGGCTCATTATTAATACGAAATTATTGTGAAACCAAAACCCAAATTATTAGCCCATGCACTCTAATGATCTAAATAGCTCTATGTGTGTGACCCAATAGGCTCTTACCATGTTGGCAATGATCATAAATCATATTTATGATCATAAGCAATGAGCGGTGTCTAGCAACACATCATTGCTACCCAAGTGACAAGATTGTCGATGATTCGACTAAACCTTTATGATCATCACCGATATATGCTATTGTCCCTTTGTCCAAGATATCAAGACTAAGCACGAGACATGGAATGTGTCACTCTCGTATAGCCCAATCTTTGGTTTCTTGATTACCGAGTAGACCAACTTAAACTGATGACATTGATATCGTATATCAACTCATCCGAGCATGGCCATGCATTTTTCTAAGTCTTACTCTATCAAGGGGCCCGAAGATATCACTCCCGTTACATAGGAGGGACAAATCCCATCTTGATCATACAAATCCCTCCGCATGATATGTGACATACCCAATGACCTCCTTCAAGTTCACTCAGTTACGAGCAACAAAGGAAAGTATCAAAGTATGTGACTCACATGTAGGGAACCTTGATGATCTTAGGTCGAAGGACTACATATACCATGATCACTATGAGAATCACTTATGACACTCATATAATGATCCATGTAGTGTTCTCATGGTGGGTCGGTCCAGTACACAAGTTCTCCAACTTGTACCCATATGTAGACTACATATATCATATTAGTCTCCACATATGCTAGTCGTTATGTATTATTGCAACCCGCTCCACAATAATACTAGACCAGGGACGTTTGAGAATATCATTATTCTAGGGTTACAATTATGTTTATTACGTTACGCAGAAACAAAACAACAAACATAATTGCTGGATTAATGCCTTAATAAAATATCATGACTCAATGTGCAAAAAATACAATCATCTCATGATTGGCTTTTGGGCACAACACTAACAATCTCCCACTTGCACTAAAAGCCAATCATCCATGTATCTAATACTGATGGACCTAGAATGGCTATCATGCTTCTGCTGCGTAAGGGGCTTTGTCAGTGGATCAGCAATGTTGCTGTCTGTCGAAGTCCTGCATATCCTTACATCACCCCTCTCGATGATCTCCCTGATGAGATGATAGCGTCGGAGTATGTGTTTGGATCGCTGGTGAGATCGAGGTTCCTTAGCCTGTGCGATTGCTCCATTGTTGTCACAATAGAGCTCTATCGGGTCGGCAATGCTTGGAACCACTCCAAGTTCAGTGATGAACTTCTTGATCCAAACTGCCTCCTTCGCAGCATCAGAGGCGGCAATGTACTCAGATTCTGTTGTAGAGTCAGCTACTGTCTCTTGCTTTGAACTCTTCCAGCTCACAGCACCACCACCAATACAAAACACATAACTAGATTGCGATCTAAAATCATCCTTATCGGATTGGAAGCTTGCATCGGTGTAACCCCTTACAACGAGCTCATCTTCACCTCCAAAGACCAAGAATGCATCCTTAGTCCTTCGTAAGTACTTAAGGATGTTCTTAACAGCTGTCCAGTGACTCTCACCAGGGTTTGATTGGTACCTACTCATCATGCTCAAAGCATATGAGACATCGGGATGAGTACATATCATGGCATACATGATAGATCCAATTGCTGAGGCATATGGAATCTTACTCATGCGCTCTCTCTCCTCGGGTGTACTCGGACACTGAGATCTAGAAAGAGTTATACCATGTGACATGGGCAAGAATCCTTTCTTGGAATCTTGCATGCTAAACCTCTTTAGCACCTTGTCAATATATGTACTTTGACTTAGGCCAAGAAGCTTTCTAGATCTATCTCTATAGATCCTGATGCCTAACACATAGGCTGCTTCACCCAAGTCCTTCATAGAGAAACATTTCCCTAGCCAAGTCTTCACAGACTGTAGCTCAGGAATGTCATTCCCGATGAGTAGTATGTCATCTACATACAACACCAAGAAGACAATAGCGCTCCCACTAACCTTCTTGTAGACACAAGGTTCATCTTCATTTTTGATAAAACCAAACTCTTTGATTGCTTCATCAAAACAAAGATTCCAACTTCGAGAAGCTTGCTTCAGTCCATAAATGGACCTTTGCAACTTGCACACTTTATTGGCATTCTCAGGAGTGACAAAACCCTCAGGTTGTGTCATGTACACATCCTCAAGTAGCTTTCCATTTAGGAATGCAGTTTTGACATCCATTTGCCATATCTCATAATCATAGTGTGCAGCAATAGCAAACAAAATTCGGATGGATTTAAGCATAGCAACTGGTGAAAAAGTTTCATCATAGTCAATACCATGAATTTGCTTGAAACCTTTTGCAACCAATCGTCCCTTAAAGGTAATCACATTACCATCCATGTCAGTTTTCTTCTTGAAAACCCATTTGCACCCTATGGGTTTTACCCCTTCAGGTGGGTCAACCAAAGTCCATACTTGGTTTTCATACATGGATTCCATCTCGGATTTCATGGCCACTAGCCACTTCTCAGAGTCAGGCCCCGACATAGCTTGTTGGTAGGTTGTGGGCTCATCCTGATCCATGAGCATCACATCACCAGTGTGAGTCATGAGAAATCCATATCTCTCAGGCTCACGCCGAATCCTACCAGACCTACGTGGGCTCTGTGCTACAGGAACAGACTCTTGAACCACAACATCTTGTGGTGTCTGTTCAGGTTCCATTTCAGGTTCGATGTCTCCTTGTTGTTCTTGAATTTCTTCAAGTTCTACTTTCCTCCCACTAGTTCCTTTAGAGATAAACTCTTTCTCTAAAAAGACACCAGTTCGAGCAACAAACACTTTTTGCTCAGAAGGATTGTAGAAATAGTAACCCTTTGTTTGTTTGGGATACCCAACAAAAAGGCATTTTTTAGATTTGGGCCCCTAGTTTGTCAGAGGATTGACATTTCACATAAGCGTCACAGCCCCAAATCTTCATAAAAGACAAATTGGGACGCCTCCCACTCCATATCTCATATGGTGTCTTTTGAACCGATTTAGATGGAACTCGGTTTAGTGTAAAAGCGGCTGTCTCTAGAGCATGTCCCCAAAAGGAGTTTGGAAGGTCAGCTTGACTCATCATAGAGCGAACCATGTCTAACAGAGTTCGATTTCTCCTTTCAGATACACCATTCCATTGAGGTGTACCTGGTGGAGTGAGTTGTGATACTATACCACACTCCTTCAGATAGTCAAGGAATTCTCGATCCAAGTACTCTCCACCTCGATCTGATCGAAGCACTTTGATACTTTTCCCGAGTTGATTCTCTACTTCATTCTTGAATTCTTTGAACTTTTCAAAGGATTCTGACTTGTGTCTCATGAGATACACATAGCCATATCTGCTGAAGTCATCAGTGAAAGTAATGAAGTATTGGAAACCTCCTCTAGCTTGTGTAGACATAGGGCCACATACATCACTATGTATGAGTCCTAGTAAGTCATTAGCCCTTTCACTTTGCCCTGTGAATGGGGCTTTGGTCATCTTGCCCAACAAACATGACTCACATGTCTCATATGATTCAAAATCAAATGAGTCCAAGAGTCCATCCTTATGGAGCTTGGATATGCGGGTCTCATTTATATGGCCCAAGCGACAGTGCCAGAGATAGGTCGGGTTCGAATCATTTAATCTGACCTTCTTGGTATTCACATTATAGATTGGATCTTCGAGGTCTAGAACATACAACCCATTGCTAAGTTGAGCACTACCATAAAAGATTTCATTCAAATAAATAGAACAACATTTGTCCTTTATTATAAATGAAAAACCTTTCTTGTCCAAACAAGAAACAGAAATCAAATTTCTACTAATAGTAGGCACAAAGTAGCAGTTGTCTAATTCTAAAACTAATCCACTAGGTAAAGTGAGAACATAAGTCCCTACGGCTAAGGCAGCAACCCTTGCTCCATTTCCAACACGTAGGTCCACTTCACCTCGGGCCAATCTTCTACTTCTACTTAGATCCTGCACATTTGCACAAATGTGAGATCCACATCCAGTATCCAATACCCAAGATGAGGAAGTAGAAAAGTTAGCCTCTATAACAAAAATACCTGAAGTGGAAGTCTTACTTCCCTTTTCCTTAGCAAGTTCTTCAAGATAGAGCTTGCAGTTGCGCTTCCAGTGTCCAGGTTGCTTACAATGGAAGCACTCCCCTTCCTTTGCCACACCACCCTTTGGTTTCAGTGCAGCTGAAGAAGAATTGGCATTGGACTTTCCATTAGCTTTATCCTTCTTCTTGTTGGCTTTTCCCTTTCCCTTGCCCTTTTGAACCATCAAAATGGGCTTAGCCTTCTTAAGGTTTTGCTCAGCAGTTCTCAACATGTTGAGCAATTCAGGGAGGGACTTGTCAAGGTCGTTCATGTTATAGTTCATGATGAACTGACTGTAGCTTTCAGGCAACGATTGCAAGACTACATCAACAGCCAACTCTTTCTGAAGAGCAAATCCCAAACTCTCAAGATTCTCAATGTACCCAATCATCTTGAGCACATGAGGACCCACGGGACTTCCCTCAGACATTTTGCACTGAAACAATGCCTTAGAGGTCTCAAACCTCTCATGCCTAGCTTGCTCTTGGAAAAGCATTTTGAGATGTTCGATCATATCGAACGCCCCCATGTTCTCATGTTGCTTCTGAAGCTCAGATTCCATGGTAATAAGCATGAGGCATGCAACATCCAAAGCATCATCAGAATGCCTCTTGTGAGCATCCCTTTCAGCTCTTGGAGCAGTGGCAGCAGGCTCATTCGGAATGGGCTGCTCTAGGACATAAGCCTTTCTCTCTTGCTTGAGGACTATCCTCAAGTTTCGGTACCATTTGAGAAAGTTGGTCCCATTCAGTTTTTCCTTCTCAAGGATCGATCGCAACGAAAGTGTCGATGTGTTTTGTGCCATGGTTATCTACAACAGTAAATATGCAGTGTAAGAGTCATGTATTTTAATTCATTTAATAAGGACTTTTATTAAATGATACTCCCACTATTTTCCTCAAAATAATAACCCTCGATATTATTTCGGAACACCTCGGCGCTAAGGTATTCTAGTGGGCCAAGATCCATATTTGACCACAACCTGAGTCAGCTTTGGCTTTTCTCTCAAGTTACAGCTATTTAGGTAGGCAACTCCTTGCCAATTGCATCTTATGCAACTCTTGGATAGTTGGGTGAACAACACTTGTCCAAGCTCATCTCATGAACTTAAGCCCAACTCTATGCCTCTAAGTCCCTAATCCTATTAGGATGACTTAGTTAAGTCGGACCCAAAGTTAGCAATTTGGATATCACTATTATCCCATCGCGCCTTACCAAGATGAACATAGGTGCTTTGCTTTGGCAAACCCACCTAATGTTGATCAAAGTCTTGACGAGTGCCAACATTTGGAAGGCATCACATTTAATGACTTAATATTTGTTTGAGGGATTTTTCTTTTGATCTCACCAATTTGTTATCTCCGGTTGTCTTATACATGCATCACATACAAATATAAAACATGCATCTCATGCTTACAAGAAAGTAAACGTGACATGGTTATAGCCCAAACTATGCGATATTCTCAAGCCAATGAGAATATCATAAAAGCCTAAGAAAAGAAAAGGGTCTTCACAAGCTCCTTCTCTTCCTTTCTTGGTTGCCCTTTTGTTGTCACCTCCTTGGACATACCACCTTGGATGATCCTTGGACATACCACCTTGGATGATCCCATAATGTACCATTACATCAATAATAGAAACCTCGAGTTACATTCGAGGGGAGTAAGGTGAGAAGAGAATGTACAATGAGAGTAACAAGAGAAGGCACGACTCGCAGGCCGTATTTACAAGTACAACCAATCAAGGGCTATAACCATGCACCATGCTTCAACCATCAATCAGCATAACATGCCAAATCTCATTCAACAAATGCATGCCAATTTTTGCGAGTTGATTAACCAGTTTTTATTTATGTGGCGCTTCGCATACGGCGGTCCCGCTGGCCAGTCAACGGGCGGTCCCGCTGGCCGGTCAGTGGGCTGTGGTTCCACTGACCGGTCAGCGGACAGGGTCAAGGGGAGCCGCCCTTGCGGGGGGTTGCGAGGGGGGCAACGCCCCCTGGCACAAAAAATTGTCTTACAATTGCTTAGCCCGAGATCTTCTATTTCGAGCAAGTAGGCACCCGAGACTCCTCCATTCGAGCCACCAAAAATACCTTACTTTCGGTGCCCGAATAGGCCGAATCCGAACCAAGCTAGGGTTTTTGCAACTATTGCAAGAATCCTAATCCATATAGGTATCTCATACCTATCAATTTCGGGTTAATCTCATTAACCAATTAGTGTCGTTTCTTCATATATGTCATATGTTCATTACGAGTCCCGGTTTCATGCATCATGAATCAATCTAATTAATCATGGCCGAAAGCAACCGAACACATAACATCATGCGATTCAACATTCAATCCCGATTTAGGGTTTCACCAGTAGCTCTGATACCACTGTTGGGTTTCGGGAGCCAAACAGCGCAGCAGAATTTAACCGAAACCCTCCAGGATCCAAGTGAAACGGGGTAAACCGGGTGTTCAAAAATTTTCATACCTAATTTTCGGTTGAGATCTCTCACTCAACTGTAGAGTCGAATCACAAAACCTGAACAGTTGACGTGTTCAAGCTCTCTATGGTATCCACACGAGCCTCTCGGGATCACCACGCTTCCACCACGTCCCGGCAGATGCGTTTCTCTTGCGCTCGCAGTGCTAGCTTGCGTCCTCCAAGGAATTGCAAGAGAAGAGTGCGGCTGTCCTTTTGGGAGGCTAGGGCAAGGAGACCTGCGAATTTCTCACTAAAAGTTGTATTTATAGTGAGACTCAACTTCCAGGCCTAATGGGTTTCAAAGCCCTAATCCAATTAGGCTTTAATTTCGGGCTTAATAATGGCTCAACTATTGGGCCCATTATTAATACGAAATTATTGTGAAACCAAAACCCAAATTATTAGCCCATGCACTCTAATGATCCAAATAGCTCTATGTGTGCGACCCAATAGGCTCTTACCACGTTGGCAATGATCATAAATCACATTTATGATCATAAGCAATGAGCGGTGTCTAGCAACACATCATTGCTACCCAAGTGACAAGATTGTCGATGATTCGACTAAACCTTTATGATCATCACCGATATATGCTATTGTCCCTTTGTCCAAGATATCAAGACTAAGCACGAGACATGGAATGTGTCACTCTCGTATAGCCCAATCTTTGGTTTCTTGATTACCGAGTAGACCAACTTAAACTGATGACATTGATATCGTATATCAACTCATCCGAGCATGGCCATGCATTTTTCTAAGTCTCACTCTATCAAGGGGCCCGAAGATATCACTCCCGTTACATAGGAGGGACAAATCCCATCTTGATCATACAAATCCCTCTGCATGATATGTGACATACCCAATGTTAGTGTTGTGCCCAAAAGCCAATCATGAGATGATTGTATTTTGTGCACATTGAGTCATGATATTTTATTAAGGACATTAATCCATGCAATTATGTTTGTTGTTTTGTTCCTGCGTAACTTAACAAACATAATTGTAACCCTAGAATAATGATATTCTTAAAAGTCCCTGGTCTAGTATTATTGTGGAGCGGGTTGCAATAATACATAACGACTAGCATATGTGGAGACTAATATGAGATATGTAGTCTACATATGGGTACAAGTTGGAGAACTTGTGTACTGGACCGACCCACCATGAGAACACTACATGGATCGTTATATGAGTGTCATAAGTGATTCTCATAGTGATCATGGTATATGTAGTCCTTCGACCTAAGATCATCAAGGTTCCCTACATGTGAGTCACATACTTTGATACTTTCCTTTGTTGCTCGTAACTGAGTGAACTTGAAGGAGGTCATTGGGTATGTCAGATATCATGCGGAGGGATTTGTATGATCAAGATGGGATTTGTCCCTCCTATGTAACAGGAGTGATATCTTCGGGCCCCTTGATAGAGTGAGACTTAGAAAATGCATGGCCATGCTCGGATGAGTTGATATATGATATCAATGTCATCAGTTTAAGTTGGTCTACTCGGTAATCAAGAAACCAAAGATTGGGCTATACGAGAGTGACACATTCCATGTCTCATGCTTAGTCTTGATATCTTGGACAAAGGGACAATGGCATATATCGGTGATGATCATAAAGGTTTAGTCGAATCACCGACAATCTTGTCACTTGGGTAGCAATGATTTGTTGCTAGACACCGCTCATTGCTTATGATCATAAATGTGATTTATGATCATTGCCAACGTGGATAAGAGCCTATTGGGTCGCACACATAGAGCTATTTGGATCATTAGAGTGCATGGGCTAATTATTTGGGTTATGGTTTCACTTTAATTTCGTATTAATAATGGGCCCAAGAGTTGAGCCATTATTAAGCCCGAAATTAAATCCTAATTGGATTAGGGCTTTGAAACCCATTAGGCCTGGAAGTTGAGTCTCACTATAAATACAACTTTTAAGTGAGAAATTCACAGGTCTCCTTGCCCTAGCCTCCAAAAAGGACAGCCACACTTTTCTCTTGCAATTCCTTGGAGGACGCAAGCTAGCACTGCGAGCGCAAGAGAAACGCATTTGCCGGGATGTGGTGGAAGCATGGTGATCCCGAGAGGCTCGTGTGGATACCATAGAGAGCTTGAACACGTCAACTGTTCAGGTTTTGTGATTCGACTCTACAGTTGAGTGAGAGATCTCAACCGAAAATTAGGTATGAAAATTTTCGAACACCCGGTTTACCCCGTTTCACTTGGATCCTGGAGGGTTTCGGTTAAATTCCACTGCGCTGTTTGGCTCCCGAAACCCAACACCAATGACCTCCTTCAAGTTCACTTAGTTACGAGCAACAAAGGAAAGTATCAAAGTATGTGACTCACATATAGGGAACCTTGATGATCTTAGGTCAAAGGACTAGATATACCATGATCACTATGAGAATAACTTATGACACTCATATAACGATCCATGTAGTGTTCTCATGGTGGGTCGGTCTAGTACACAAGCTCTCCAACTTGTACCCATATGTAGACTACATATCTCATATTAGTCTCTACATATGCTAGTCGTTATGTATTATTGCAACCCGCTCCACAATAATACTAGATCGGAGACTTTGAGAATATCATTATTCTAGGGTTACAATTATGTTTATTATGTTACGCAGAGACAAAACAATAAACATAATTACTGGATTAGTGCCTTAATAAAATATCATGACTCAATGTGCAAGAATACAATCATCTCATGATTGGCCTTTTGGGCACAACACTAACAACGTAACGCTATTTTGGATTATTAGAGTGTATGGGCTAATTATTTGGGTTATGGTTTCATAATAATTTCGTATTAATAATGGACCCAAAAGTTGAGCCATTATTAAGCCTGAAATTAAAACCTAATTAAATTAGAGCTTTGAAACCCATTAGGCCTAGAAGTTAAGTCTCACTATAAATATAATTTTTAGTGAGAAATTTGTAGCCTCTCCCTAGCCTTCTAAAAGAGACAGCCGTACTCTTCTCTTGCAATTCTTTAGAGGACGCAAGCTAGTATAGCGAGCGTAAGAGAAATGTATCTGTTAGGACGTGGTGGAAGCGCGGTGTTCCTAAGAAGCTTGTGTGAATACCATAGAAAGCTTGAACACGTCAACTATTCAGGTTTTGTGATTCGATTCTATAGTTGGGTGAAAGATCTCAACCGAAATTAGATATGAAAATTTTTGAACACCCGATTTACCCCGTTTCACTTGGATCCTAGAGGGTTTCGTTTAAAATCCGCTGTGCTTGTTTGGCTCTCAAAACCTTATAGGATTTCCATAGTGAAGAGGAAGCTACAGGGTTTGAAAGGTTAAAAACAATAAATAATGCCTTTCAAACGCTCCAAAATGGTTTAAAGGGACAGCCTTCCATTGATTTCCTTCAACTTTTGTATTTTTAACAAAAAGACCCCATGCACAAATAGTAACATTAGCTTGTGCAATTTTGTCCCACATGTCACCTAGGCCCAAAAGGACAAGTTATGAGCTTCAGTTCTAAAACTACCAACTCAAGATACAAAATAACCATTTTACCTCTGGTGACACTTAGGTGTCAGAACGACCTAAGAACCATCGCTATTCTTACCACTTACTTGACTTACTAATTCAAACTAGTTGAGACATTTTACCTGGTCACTGTGGGCCTATTGCCTGGAGGTCCGTTACTCGTAACACAGGTAACCCCCTTCTAGACCATCATCATCATTATGGCGAATACTTTGGCCACTAGTGTGAGGACATGTGGCAATGAATGACCAGAATTAAGAAGAAACACAATAATGAACAAAGCCCATCATTAAGAAGGGCAACAACAAGAAGCCCAACCCCAAACGAAGGAAATCCAGTAAAGACGGAAATGGAATCCTATAATTATGGGATAATTCCATCCAGAAGCAGTCCTTTGGATCCCTCATAGGAATAAAAATAGGCTCCCTTCACCAGTCTTGAAGTACGAGATTTCACTCAGCATTTCACCTTTTTTTTACATTTTTATCGAGAACTAACTTGATCGTTGGAGGATTTTCCATTGAGAAGAACATTCCAGCTTTGGCTATGAGATCTTCGGTGCATCGTTCATACAACATCCAGGCCAGTTCCATCCGGTCCATACAACTCTATTTTGACCGTCAATAATAATAATAATAATATATGTTTATTCAGAAATCAGTATTTTAATTACTCGCCACATTTCCTCGTACGATACATTTTCTGTGTAACGAAATCAAAAACCTTGATAGGATTTCTGTCTCTGACGTCTCGTTAAAATTCTTGTTATCTTCTTGAATCATCTCATCCCACCATTCATCAGTTCTATGAACAAGCTCAAAAGTCGAATGCTGCCCACTCTCTCCTTCCTCTCCGTTCCAGTTCCACATCCAAACCACCTCTGAATCCGCCGCTGAAGGGACCTTCTGCAGCAGGGCTCAATCATGGCAGATACTGGGAAGTTTTGCGCTTTTCTGTTTGATTGTTCTTCTGCTTCTGCTACTTCTTTTTCTTTTGATTCTTCTTCCGATTCGTCTCCGTTGTGTTTTGGAAATCAGTTCACGGAGCCCAATTCACTTGATTCTTTGTTCAGACCCTCGTCTTCCCATTTCTGATACTGTCATTGCTCGGAGCGATTTTCCCGTCCTTTTGTTTCTTTCCACTAATTTTACAGAATTGATTAAGCGAATCAAGAGAAAGGAGAACATGATGTGCGCAACATCATGCTTTGTGCCGACAGCTATGGCTGCTTCAAGTTGCTTCCTCAGGTAATTCTCGCGATTCAGACTTGTTTGGACATCGTTTTTTCTTCTTTTCTTCATTTGCTTTTAGGTTGTTCTGACTTTAGGTTATAAGGTTAAATTGGAATTGCCTTTTGGCTTCACAGTATCGGAGATGGATTGCAAGAAAAAGAAAAGTAAAAGAAACTTACTACTAGGCAACTAGCAATATCAGATTATTCTTTACAATCATCAGGTTTGATTCGACGAGGAGGTGGAGGAGCCTTAGGAAGACTTCGGCTACTTCGGCTTCTGCTTACCCTTCCTTTACCAACCAGCTAACCAATGACTCTCCCCGTCTCAAAATTTATCAGGAGGTTGATCTGTAATGATAATTGATGTCATCCATGTTTGATCCATTCTTAATGATGCCCACATGACCCTTTTTACAGTTCAAAACATTTTTCTCTTGGATTACATTATTCTTTTCCCAATGCTAATGTTCTTTGGCCCTGATGCTTTTGACAGACCATCAAATCTGCAAGGCACAGGTTCACTCGTGAAATCTCTTTCCAGTCCAAGGATAAGGATATTTCTCTTGCCAAGGTACTTTTCTCAACATTCGGGAAAATGGATTGACAGCTTATTGTTTTTTATTGAGTTTTCTGCAATTTTCTTTTTGTGCTCTGGCATAGGCTTTGCTTTACATTGCTGCTGAAGATGAGGCGTTTATGGCTTTTAACAAAGAGATGGATAATTGCTCCTTCCTGAGTGAACGAACAAATGTTAGTGACTCATCTGATGTTCCAGTATGGGACTCTCTGGATCATATGCCTCTGGGCGGGAAGAAAATCTATGAGTGGGTCAGAACCTTGGATGAGATTGTGAAAGAAGTTGAAGCAGAACTTGTTTCAAGAGATATAGGATGCCACCTTGTTGAAGTTCTTGAGGCAGTTAATACAGTTCTTTTTGAGTTACGAGGGTTGAAAAGGTCACCTTTCCTTGTAGATTCTAAGCATTCTTACTTGCATTCTGTGCTAGACTCTGGGTATGGCAGTGGTAAAGCTCCACCCTCTCTTTTCTTTTCATGTGTAATTACTCTCAGGAAAGTGCTTGTTAAATTTCCATTTAATGCCACAAAATTGTTTCAATTTATAGTACTATAATTTCTTTTGCAAGTCCATCTATTTCACCTTTTCCTTATTGGCACATTTATGTGTACAGCAATTTTGCTGAGCATAATTTATATTGAAGTATGCCGGAGACTTGGCCTTAATGTTGTTGGATCTCGAGTAGGGGCAGATTTTTTGGTGTGGCCCCAAACAGCATACCCAGAGGTGCTTCAACACTGAAAGCTTGTTGCATAAACTTTTAGTAACTTTTCCGTTTATCAGATGAAAATCATATAGTTTTGAAAAATCCATACATGTGTTATTCATTTCTTGTTGTTAATTTGTGCTTCAAATGTCTATTTGTTTCCATCTTTTCAGGAGCTTTTCAGAGAAACTTCAGGGCAAAGTTTGTTTGCCATTGTGAATGGAACATGTGTTGAAGACCCTAGAGCACTGGCATCTGATATAACTAGCACTTCGCTTTCAGAGCTAGAGATAGCATCAAACCGTGATATTATTGGAATAGCTTTGGCAAACTTAATTGTATATGTTTAATTGTCTCATATTTAGCAGCTGCTCATATTTCGTGTACTAATATTGTAGTTTTCACGTTATTAAAGTTTAACTTAGATATAAAAGTTTGTATGTTACAGCGGCTCCACTGGAAACATGCTTCGAGATCAAATCGTGGTTTGATGCTCACTTCTCCACTTAGGCATGTTCACAGCACTAACAGAATTGATGACTCTAGCCTTCCTTTGTTGCGGCGTCATGATCTAAGGTAGCTTTCTTAAGCATCCTCATTATTTAAGGAATTATTGTTATTTAAGAAGTTTTGAGTCACTTCCAGTTGCAGCCTTTTGATGCATATCACTGAGCTAACATTGGCATATGAGCAACAAAATATAATATTTGCACATTTGTGTGACTACTTTTGGTTTTTAGGAAAGGGCTAGTTTGATCAGAGGATGTGTGGACTTGTTATTAGATAATGAGCTACTTTCTGCACCTTTTGTTGCAGGATTTTGATTTTCTGCTGATGTTTATGTTACCTAATATGATCACTTTGGTATATTCTGTGACCTATCATGCATTTCTGCTTCTCTTTTTGATAAAGAATACCTGGTTATATTTTCACTTTCAAGTGCAGGGTGTTATGAGTAGGACTGTTGTTCATTCTGTGAAGGCCATATCTGCTACTTTTCAATATTTACCCTGTGAACCCTCGTATTTTCCGTAGAATGTTAGCTTTGTTTCTGTCACTGTCAGAAACTTGAAGAATCATATATCTTTTACATAACTTTGTACATTCTATTTTACGCTAAAGAAGAGCGTTTGCTGTCAGATGTCCCTATCATGAGGGACAAGGTTCAAGCCTCCTCAAAGGAAAAAGCCTACCCGCCTGGATTATCCTGTTCTCCGTGTCTAACCTTGTAAGCCTGAATTGTACGATTGTGATTATATGAAACAAAAAAAATATGCTGTCATATGTCCCATATCATATGAAAAATTTTCCTGCAACTGAACTCCTGATCAAGCAGGTGAAATGGCAACATATGCTCCTTTCTTTTTGGGTGGGGGAAGCCCTTATGTATGGCATATCTTAGATCACCTACGAGCAGCTTTTCCCACCTGGTTCATGAATTTTCTTGAGGTACTGGAATTTGCCTATCCGAGATGTAAAGACCTTTTTCCTTTTGTTGTTGAGCAAAATGCTCTGCACCTAGAACCAGATCCTGGAATGGCCTAAGGGGAGAGAGAGGGAGGGAGGGAGGGAGAGGGAGAGAGAGGGCAGGTAGGATGTATTTGATACTGGTCAAATTGGTGGTTATTGTTTCGAGGAAATCTTGTGGAAGCAAGGACCAAGATGGGGTTTGTCAACAATGAAATCTTGGATGAGATGAGTGACTGCCGCTGACACGTGATGAAGAAAGATAAGTGATATGGCCAGAGACGAGAGGATTCCACAGTGGACTAGCATCTGATTATTGCAAGAAAAACGTATTAGCAATAGGACCAACAATAAAAGCATTCTGCTTGGGGATTAGAGAAAAGGAAAAAAGGAAAAAAGAAAAAGATCCACTTTGGCCTGAGATTTGGTTATTTTGACTGCAAAATCTGTTTTGGCTCCTTAGATAAGCGATTCCTTCTGGCAGAGTTAATTCCAATATCTGAACTTTTGCTTCATTGCTTTATCTGGAAATTTTTATAAACATCATTAATGGATCCTTTCATTGCTACGAGTGGTAGTACTAGGCTTTCTTCCTGCAAAAATGTGAAAGTGTGAAAGTTCAATAGACGGACTTTGCTAAAAAGAATAAGCTATAGTTGTTCAATTGCTTGTATTAAGAATCTTCTTTCTGAAGGGAAGTGGCTGGACCATTTTGGTTTCAGTAGACTCAGAACCAAGTTTACGCCACACATTTAGCACCTGCATTCTTCACTGGTGATTGTGGATTCCAAGTACACATGCTTGGTGTGGATAATTTGGACTATGCAAGGGACATCTACATGTTTGGAATGGTTAGGGAAGGTCAAAACGTAGCCTTAGAATATTGTATAGTGCTCAATCACTCTTATTTCTGCTTGTTTTACATAGAACCACTTGCGTTTGGTGGTGTAATTTTCACTACTAAACCTTGCCACTTAAGGCTATAATGATCTGAAGCTTGAGATTAGCATTTTACTTTAAGCTTCAAACTTTTCTGAAGTCTATGTCTTCCGATATTTGTTTACTGTTAGATTTTGTTGCAGACTAGCTATCATGGCTTCAGAAAGATTGTTAATTCTACAGCCCCATAATTGGCCATTGAGGAGAGACCATGGCATGATGTTGTATTACAATAGGTACGTCAATCTGAAAACTGTGCATCTTTTAGAATATAATGATGTATTTCCCATCCCTGTGATTGATGCTCTTTTTTTCTTGGGTCGGGAAATGGCAGAGAATACGGGGAGGCGGTGCAAGAGCTCAGCATTTGCATGGCGTTTGCACCGGAAGAGGAGGCAGAACTACTGGAACCATTTGTTGAGAAGTTGCACTTGATGCGTATTGAATCATCATGGGAATCTGTGGGTCATGCAGGTCAAGTGACTGCCTCTTGAGACCTGACTTGTGTACATATGGCCGCCTCTTTCTCAGTCATCTTTTCTTGCCCTAAAAAGTTTGCTTGTTTCTCTCGCGACTTAATGAAAACCTGATGTAAGTTAGGCAACGAAAATCGGTTCTTATTTTGTTTCCGTTTTTCCTTCTCTTTTTGGTGCAATATTTTGTAATATTTAAGGATTAATACTCTCATCTGAATTATCACTTGAGATTTTCCTTTTGACAATTGATCATTCTTTTCCAAGCTTTTCACATTTTGAAAGAGTAGAAAAGGAAAAATCATAAAAAACGTAATGTTCATTAAAATAAATTTCTTACATATGGAAATTTTGTATTATTATTAGGTGTATATTAAAACAAATAATATTAATCACTTTCGAAAATTCATGTTAAACACGCCCAGGTATATACATTTAGCTAATCAATTAATCAGGAAATTAATTTAAATATAAAATAGTAAAAAAAATTATTGTAGTGAAAAGGTAATTTTCATATTTTTCTTTGTATTAATTTAATACCAGGAAACAGTTAATCTGTATCTACCGAACTATTGTTTGAAAAATAATTTAACTTTTCTATATGCTTTCAACATTTTCAAGGGTAAAAATGAAGGAAAACATTTATGAAAAATGTGCTTTTGCAAAAGTAATTAAATAAATAAATAAGCGCGAAGCAGGACGAATATATAACAAAATAAAGGTTGAAGACATAATGACAATCAAAGATTTGAGAAGTATGGGGTAATTCCCCCTTCCAAATTGGCTGATGAGAAACAACGGAGTTAAACTGCATTTCTAGGTCACCTGACATGTTCCCTATTTTCATTAACTATTCATTTCGGCATGAAAACCGAGCACCAACTTGCATACCTTGACAACACAAAGGGATTTGCCTCAATGAGGCTTGAATGCACCAAGTCAAGCTTGGTGGAGGTCATCTGGAGCTTAAGAACCCATTTGTCTATGAAGCTCAAGCCACCTAAAGGCCCTAGAATGGGGTGTCTGCAAGCTAAGGAGCAAAGATGAGAGCTAGAATAAGCATGGAGCTCATGTCCATGTCCAACTAGACATGCTGCCCAAGTTACCAGCCTAATCGACTACCTGCCTGATGGTCTTGGTAGAGGTCCCATAGTGCATATCTAACCCATCCAAGGCACCCAACGCTGCATTGCATGCCTAAGAACTTCAATGGGTCATATTCAAGCCACAAAGGTTTATGGCCAGGCCAAGGGCCAACCTCAGACACTTAAGCCTATCAAAGTCAAGTTAAAGGATGCAAGCTAGGACAACATCCATTGTGGAGCCAAATATGCTCACTATTGTTGGTTTTGAACCCTAACTACAAGTACTTAGCTGGGTAAAAAAGAGTATCGTTCCCACAAGGATTGATTGAATTCTTTGCCAAGTACTAATACTCTCAAACTACTTTAGCTAAACCAACAAGATTGAATGAAAAGGCTAAACAAGTAAATTGATGAGTTTAAATTAAGCTATACTAAGTAGAACACCACTAAACTATGATGCTAGGAATGAAATGAAAAATTGGAGTTTTTAACAAATTACTAAAGCATGCTTCCTATGGGTTCACTACCTATCTTGATTAGTTGGTGGACCTAAGTTAGTGATTTGGTTCTCTATGCTTGTTCGTGAGGCTATCCATTTGAATTCTTACTTTCCTAAGTAAAAGAAATCCTCTCTCCATCCTAAACTTAATAAGGATTCCTATCCAATTACAAGCTTAGGATGAGGCATTAAAGCTTAATTTACCTTCGCCTAATGACTTAGACTACTTTCCCTCCAACCCATTGTCGTTACCCCTTCTTTTAGGTCTAGTTACTTTCAATCTTTTCCAATAGTTTAGAAACAATTTATAGTGCAACCATTTGTGGCCATCAATTAGCTAACACATTAATAAAAACAAGAGAAGAATAAACAAGCATTAAGATGCTGGGAATGAAATGAAAAATTGGGGTTTTCAACAAATTAGTAAAGCACGCTTCCTATGGCTTCACTACCTATCTTGATTAGTTGGTGAACATAAGTTAATGATTTGGTTCTCTATGATTATTGGTGAAGTCATCCATTTGTCTATGAAGCTAAAGCCACCTAAAGGCCCTAGAATGGGGTGTCTACAAGTTGAGGAGCGAAGATGGGAGCTAGAATAAGCATGGAGCTCATGTCCATGTCCAACTAGACATGCTGCCCGAGTTACTAGCCTAATGGACTACTTGCTTGATGGTCTTGATAGAGGTCCCATAGTGCATATCTATCCCATCCAAGGCACCCAAGGCTGCATTGCATGCCCAAAAACTTTAGTGGGTCATATTCGAGCCACAAAGGTTTATGACCGGGCCATGGGCCAACCTCGGGGATATAAGCCCATCAAAGTCAAACTAATGGATGCAAGATAGGACAACATCTGTTACCCACTCTGGGGTAGTCCAGTTATGGTACCAAAACTGTGCATTTAAACTCCCAGGTTTGGTGTGTCCTGTAGGTCATCAGAACAACACCCCTAGTGTACATACTCAAATGACCCTCTTGAGCACTATGTAAATACATGCATATTGGTCTAACCATAACACACATATTTACATTTATGCACACTATGGCAGCTAAGAAGGAAAACACTAGCACAAGTGTTAGTTTTGACTTCCACACATTCGGCAATCTTCTTAAGTTCTAGTGACCAGCTACTGCACCTGTAAGTTTGAGTAATAAACTGTATCATTCTAGCCACATACCAAGGAATTTTTTTTTATATCAATAGCCCACCTATGGACCAAGTTATGGATTTTTGAAGTTGGTTACAAAATTCTGACCAAATGAATAGTAACTCAGACAAATTTGCAATGTCATATCTTTGGCTACAGGGCTCTAAATCCAGAAATTCCAAAGCCCAGTTAACCCTATAGATGTCCTCTAGGTGTGGTCAAAATTTCATACCAAGATTAATTCTACGCAGGGAGATATTAAACTTTAGGTCCAGAGTCAAAATTCTAGCAACTTTTGGACCATTTTGCCCATATAATTTTTCCAAACCATGCAAACACTTCATTCACAAGGGGAAAGCCCTCCAAGTATATCCATTATATGTCCATTACACATAGGAATTACATTCCCTTTCTTTTAAAAACTTTATGTGGTCAAAACATAATTTACAAGTAAGTAGCCCATCATTCACACTTAGGCAGCTTTGCACCACATCACTTACATAGCCAAAACATTACTCAAATGTTGTCATAATTGTCTCATTTTACATACACTACATGTACATGCATACATGCACTACAAAATGGTCTTAACTTAGCTAAATACCCACCCTAGGTTATAGGAGGTCCTGAGATACAATGGTCTCTAAAAACAGGATGCTAGACAGCTGCTGCACAACACAATAAGTACCACCATTAAAAATACCAAATGTGCTCCTAAAATCACCAAACTTTCTAGATCATAACTAGAAATATGGAAGTTGATGGTCCTGAAATTTCAGATCAAAAATCAAACCAAAAAGGTTAGTTTGAAGGTGATCTTTCTGCTGGACCTGAAATGACAGAATTGAGGGGAGTAAGTTTCATTGAGAAACCTAGTAAGGGTAGCACTTGGATTCACTAGGCAATGTAACCATCATTAAAAACCTGAATCCAAAGACACCAAAACACAAAGACCACACTACATATATACAAGATATAGCAACCAAATGCAGCAGCCAAACACAACCAACAAACACATGAAATGCAGCAGCAACAATAACCATAGATTAGTCCGTAAAACATACAATAAACTTAAATAAATCACTATGATAGCCCTCCTCAAGATAATGCTTGGTCTTAGGAGGATTTTAACAGTAGCTAGTACTAACGTTTGGGCACTAGAAACCCAGAAATTCGCTGCCATCACTGTGCACTTCACACTAAGTCACAAAACCTTCAATAAGTGCACTCCCCTCACTAAGCTTGGTTCATCAAGCACATGGCTCTCTTCCAAGCTTAGCCCTAGCTCCATGGATGTTTGAAAATTGCAAAAAACAACCCATGAGAGCAAGAGAACCCTTACCTTGATGGGTATGCTGAAATTGGAGCTTGATCCTAGGTGCACTCAAGCAATAGCACCAAATAGCTTCCAATTGTGCTTCCTTGACTTCAATTGCAAGTAGTTTTGAGTTTGAAGGTATGGTGGCTATGGAGGAAGTGTGGAGGAGAGGGATAGCTTTCTTTTTGCTGGTGGAGGCCGAAATTTAGAGAAGCAAAGGTGGTCTTGACTTCTTAAATAGTCAAAAGTACACTAAACACACTTAAGTAGTCTTAACCTTGTCTTATGTCATTTTCCTTGCTACAAGACTATGGTTTCTTAGTCTTCATCTCTTGGCCCACATTTGACCATCCTTATCTTCCTTTAGCAGCCCTCCTTATGTGGGATAACCCCACAAAACTTCCATTTGACTTAAGTCATAGACATACACATCTTAAGGTCTACACTAGAACACTTAGGTCCTTTATGCCTTTTTGTGTTTTCTTTGTCCTTAGTTGTCTTCCATAAGGAATTTTGGTCCTCCAATAGCACTTTCATACCATTCATATCCTTCTCATAACTCTCCAAATCTCTTTTGTGAAAGTTTTACAATTGAGTATCCGAATTTCCAAAATCTTACAAAAAAAGTCCATAGGTTGTTTGACAAACAAGCAATCCTTAAGGCTTTTCTTGGGGACCAAGTTACCAACTTGGAACACTTTTAAGGAGGTGTTGATCATACCTTTTTCCCCCTACACTACAAACACTATGGTGAGAATTACACAATATAATGGTTTTTAGCCATTATGACACACTTGTAATTCTCCCATTTTGTGAGGTGGTAACAACATCGATTGTGGAGCCAAATATGCTCACTGTTGTGGGTTTTGAACCGTAACTACAAGTACACAGTGGACTTTGGAATTGGGTAAGAAAGAGTATCATTCCCATAAGGATTGATTGAATTGTTTGCCAAGTACTAATTCTCTCAGACTGCTTTAGCCAAACCAACAAGATTAAATGAAAAGGCTAAACAAGTAAATTGATGAGTTTAAGTTTAGCTATACTAAGTAGAATAATACTAAACTATGATGCTAGGAATGAAATGAAAAATTGGGGTTTTTAACAAATTACTGAAGCAGACTTCCTATGGGTTCACTACCTATCTTGATTAATTGGTGAACCTAAGTTAGTGATTTGGTTCTCTATGCTTGTTCGTTAAGTTCTCCATTTGAATTCTTACTTTCCTAAATGAAAGAACTCCTCTCTTTATCCTAAACTTAATAAGGATTCCTATCCAATTACAAGCTTAGGATGAGGCATTAAAGCTTAATTTACCTTCACCTAATGACTTAGACTAGTTTCCCTCCAACCCCCATTGTTTTTACCCCTTCTCTTAGGTCTAGTTACTTTTCATCTTTTCCAATAGTTTAAAGGCAATTTATAATGCAACCATTTGTGGCCATCAATTTGCTAACACAACAATAAAAACAAGAAAAGAGTAAACAAGCATTAAGATGTTAAGAATGAAATGAAAAATTGGGGTTTTTAACAAATTAATAAAGCACGCTTCCTATGGGTTCACTACCTATCTTGATTAGTTGGTGAACATAAGTTAGTGATTTGGTTCTTTATCGTTATTGGTGAAGTCATCCATTTGTTTATGAAGCTAAAGCCACCTAAAGGCCCTAGAATGGGGTGTCTACAAGTTGAGGAGTGAAGATGGGAGCTAGAATAAGTATGGAGCTCATGTCCATGTCCAGCTAGACATGCTGCCCGAGTTACTAGCCTAATGGACTACTTGCCTGATAGTCTTGATAGAGGTCTCGTAGTGCATATCTATCCCATCCAAGGCACCTAAGGCTGCATTGCATGCCCAAGAACTTCAATGGGTCATATTCAAGCCACAAAGGTTTATGACAAGGCCAAGGGACAACCTTGGGCACGTAAGCCCATCAAAGTCAAGTTAAAGGATGCAAGATAGGACAACATCCATTGTGGAGTTAAATATGCTCATTGTTGTGGGTTTTGAACCCTAACTACAAGTACACAGTGTAAGGTTTTGGGAGCCAAACAAGCACAGTGGAATTTAACCGAAACTCTTTAAGATCCAAATGAAACGGGGTAAACTGGGTGTTCAAAAATTTTTATACCTAATTTTGGTTGAGATCTTTCACCCAACTCTAGAATCGAATCACGAAACCTGAACAGTTGACGTGTTTAAGCTCTCTATGGTATCCACACGAGCCTCTCGGGATCACAATGCTTCCACCACATCCTGGCAGATGTGTTTCTCTTGCGCTCACAATGCTAGCTTGCATCCTCCAAGGAATTGCAAGAGAATAGTGCGACTGTCTCTTTTGGGAGGTTAGGGCAAAGCTATGAGTTTCTCTCTAAAAGTTGTATTTATTGTGAGACTCAACTTCTAGGCTTAATGGGTTTCAAAGCCCTAATCCAATTAGGCTTTAATTTCGGGCTTAATAATGGCTCAACTTTTGGGTCCATTATTAATACAAAATTATTATGAAACCATAACCCAAAAAATTAGCCCATGCACTCCAATAATCCAAATACCTCCACGGGTTTGACCCAATACACTCTTACCATGTTGGCAATGATCATAAATCACATTTATGATCATAAGCAATGATTGGTGTCTGGCAACACATCATTGCTACCCAAGTGACAAGATTATTGGTGCTTCGACTAAACCTCTATGATTATTACTGATATATGCCATTGTCCATTTGTCCAAGATATTAAGACTAAACATGAGACATGGAATGTGTCACTCTCGTATAGCCCAATCTTTGGTTTCTTGATTACCGAGTAGACTAACTTAAACTGATGACATTGATATCATATATCAACTCATTCGAGCATGGCCATGCATTTTCTAAGTCTCACTTTCTCAAAAGGGCCCAAAGATATCACTCTCGTTACATAGGAGGGACAAATCTAAGCTTGATCATACAAAACCCACTGTGATAGCCGAAGTGCTATCGCCCCAACCACCTGGGAACCTCGGAAAAGAGGGAGTCAGATACCTGAGGTGCATGACCTCGATAACCGGCCAATACTGACCTCAGGAGACTTGCGGATCACCCCCCTCCTAAAGGCGACCGAACCAAGCTTTGGGGGAGAAGAACCAACTACCTTCTACGGGAAAAAGCCCCCCAAAGGACCAGCTTCGGAGCCAGGGAACTTCCCAAAGTAACGGTATGACTCCGGGAAAAGCCCCTCACCACGAAGGGAAACGTCCATCAAAGGGACTTTGGAGGCACACCAATCACCATCAAGGAGTCTCTGACATCACGCCCGTACACCCTGCACGCCGCCTTCATATTCACTCTGGCGCGTCGCCCCTACCTACGTTCTGTCACGTAGGGCTGCGCCTGACGCAGCTCGTGGCCTGAGGAGCCTGCAGGCAGCTAGGGGACCCCACGCCCAAAGATACGGATGGCATTCGTCCATACACGTGTCACCATCCAAAGGCCTCACCCCCTCTTATGCATACAAGGAAAATGGTCACGGAAAAAGGGGGCGCTCTCTTCTCTCGCTCCTCCTCCCCTAAAGCCGAAAAAAGAGAATACAGCAGGCAAGAGTCTTTTGTGCTTACTGCTCTCCCTCTCTCTTCACATTTCCGGAGTACTGACTTGGGCGTTGGAGGCTCCTCCCCGGAAAAAGACTCCGGGGACCTCCTAACCTCTGTTTTCTGAGTATTTCAGGCAGGCCCTCCTGAGGAGTCTCCGCTCCAGGCGCTCCCCCACACTGGAAGCATTCTCCGACTTCACCCTTTCGCAGGAAGTAATTGCTGCCGGCCATGGTACACGGTCCACACAGAGCACCTCATCTCTGGACTCGCCCACTTCCCCGGAAACTCCCTGCTGCACTTATCACGACACACAGTGGATTTACTATTGATGATGGCCCCCGTCGCCATCATTTGGTGCTGTCTGTGGGAACACACTCCCAGGTCATCGTTGCTGATAACTCGGCGTTCTAAGGACAAGGAGCCCCCGAGGTCTCCGTCTGCGCCAGAGGTCCAACTGGCAACCGAATAACGGCAGTAGGGACAGCCCGACCTGAGGACGAATGTCCTCTAGCTATTGCCATGGCCTTCATGTGCGAATTCCCACGCTCTGCCGTGGTCGAAGAAAACGCAGTAGTTGGATTGAACTTGGCCTCAGCTAAAATCGGGCCGAAGGTCGTCTTCATTAGTGCTTTGTCGGAGAGGGGTCCCGTGTCAACTCACAAGAACATGGGAAGCAGAGAATGATGAGATGAGTCCTCGGCGGGAAAGATACCCCTCAGAGCCCAACCTGTGGGTGAAACAGGGTTTAAATGGCCCAGAGCTCCCTGCCGAAGGAGTTCTGCACCCAAGGAAAAGTTGTCGTCGGCGACAAGGACAGATGTCCCTCGCCCCGAAAAAGCCATCCGGAAGAAGGCTGCGACTTTACTTCCAAGGACACGACATCACTGTCCGGAGTAACGCACCTCTGCGCGATGTTATGAAAAGAACTAGGGCATTCGGGGAAGGTATCAAAGCGGTGCATCGAACTCGAAAAATACTACGTCAATATGAGCCTAGAAGGACAATGAAAGCCCCTGCACTAAATGGACTTCATTACCAAAGTCCCAAAGATAGAAAATGCTGAAACAGAATGAGGAAGACCTAGAGAAGGTAGGAACTCCCTGTCAACAAAAAGCGCAGAATAGCAGAGCACTCGACCAAGCCCTCAAGGGCCCAAAGGCAGGGAGGTCACCAAAGTAATCAAATGGGGTTACCAAAGTAGTGAGCCAGCCGAGCATGGCAACGCTAAATGCAGCACCCTCGGACAAAGGAAGGAAAGATCCTTCAAAGAGAGACCTCACAACCAAAAAGTCCCGAAAACCCTCATAAAACGGCGAAAAGTGCGAAGACGTTCCGGACGAAGTTCCCTGATTGAGGAGGAACTATGCTAGTAAAGGAACGCAAGTCCGTAAAAAGCGGGTGCAAGACAATTCATCTAGAAAGCGTGAAAATGGCCAAAAACACGCTAGCACCCAAAGACCGCCTTCAGAGTGGATAACCCCGAAAGATTACCCTTGCCTCTTTGCAAGTATGGGGCACAGACCTCACCGGTCCACTCCTGGCAGCTCCCGAAGGAGTGAAGATCCGTGTAGTGGCAGTAGACCACTTCACTACGTGGAGCGAGGCAGGACTCTTAGCGACCATTTCAGAAAAAGATATACAAAAGTTCGTCTGGAAGAACATGATATGCAGAATTGACATACCGACGGTGACCATGGCTGATAATACTTCTCAGCCTGTGGAACAGGGGATTCCAAAAATTCGTCACCAACCTCGGAATCAAAACGCACTTTGCCCCATTAGTTCAGCCCTAGAGCAACAGGTAAGTTGAGGTAGTCAATAGAACTATGAAAGAGGGACCATAAAAGAGGTTGGGGGGAGCAAACAGCAAAGGAGTTATCAGAACAAACTCCCCGAGGGGCCACGGAGGAGACACCCCTCCCTCACCCTCCGAAAGGCCGAGTTTGAACCCAGAAAACCGACCCATGGGGTACCTCGGCCAAACGGGAAAGGGCCTTATATTCAGTCCTAGAAGAGGCCCGAAAGGGAGTATACAAGCTTGGCGGCACCGAAGGAGGAAAGCTGAGAAATGCATGGCACTCGGAGGCCTTAAAGAAATTCTATACTTAGAATTTTAGATGGGAAATTGTACAAGTAATTTCCTCTAAGTACAGAAGTTTTCCCCTATACTTGCCAAACAAAGGTGAAGTCCATTGACTCCCGAAAGTCTTGTCTTCCTCCCGAAGTTGACTGGGATATATGCCCAAAAAAGGTGAAGTCCATTGACTCCCGAAAGTCTTCTTTTAGTTGACTGGGTTCTATGTCCAAAAAAGGCGAAGTCTATTGAGTACGGCCGACGAGTGTAGGCTGAAAATTTGCCTAAGGGAACTTCGCCAACAACGAGCGTTTACCCAAAGGTTGACCGAAGAAATGAGCCAAAAATACGTTTCCAAAGTCCCTTAACCAAAAGTGGTCGGGACAATTGGGAAACAAAAATTGCTCGTATCTTTCTGAAAGTCCTTTGACCGAAAATGGTCAGGACAACTGGGAAACAAAATTGCTCAAAAAGACTTAACCGATTCGTGAAGGAAAATTTATTGAAGAAGGTCTTGATACAAGAAGAAGGTTACAAGAAGAAGAAGTACAAATAAAAAGAAGAAGGAAAAGGCCCTAGAATATCTAAGGGTCCCCGGCGGCATGGGAAGCTCCGGTTCTCGTATATTTGTCTGTTGCCTTCGTTGAGGGAGGAGGGACAAATGACAGGTTGAGAAGCTTGACTTTCGACCAAGTCCACCGTGGCCCCTCGGGAATATCCAAGGTAGCCAAGAAAGAGAGGTCGAGGTCCGGATATTTCTTCTGAAATTGATAACGAGCTAAGCAGAAGCGGTCCTGAAAGGCAACCTTGGTCGCCTGAACAACTTTGTCCTTTTCAATGTCCAAGTCGTCTACCTCATTCTGAAGATCCGAAACCTCCTTCCGAAGATCTTCAACCTCCTTCTCCAGCTCCTTTATCTTTTTCTTCTTCTTCGAGCCCTTCTTCAGCGACTCGACCTCGGCTTGAAGGTCGGCTTTCTCGGCAAGAGCCTTTGTCAGGAGAGCAGCTTCTTTTTCCTTCTCCTTCTGAATGGCCGCGTTGGCCAAAGTCAGGCTCACAACCTTCTCACCAAGGTCGGACATCTTCTTGGAGAAATCCTTCAAGAGCTCATCTTGGCCCTTCAAGAATTCCTCCCGAAGATTGGCAACCCTCTCTTTGGCTATTCGGCTAAACTCGGTGTTTGTCATAACCGAGTTAGCGCAGAAGACCTTAGCCTTCTCAAGTTTATCTTTGGCCCAAGCTTGGACCGAAGACTGCTTTGCTGCCCAAGCCCTAAGGTATCCGCTATACCCCAGGAGCTGCAAAAAAGAAGGAGAGAAGTTACTTAGTGAAATTTACAAGGAAAGCCAAAATACTTAGACAAAAAAGTGGGAAGGAAAATGAATAGGCCTACCTGAGCAGCATGCTCGAAAACTTTGGCGGCAAGGGAGTCCTCGGAGGCACACTCCTCGGCAACAGCCTTGAAGGAAGCCTGAGTAAGCACCCCCCTTGCGATCTGGGGAGCCATGTCCCGACAATCCTCGGAGAACAGATTCATGTCCTCCGTGAAAGACCAGAACCGCTCCCTTAGAACTTTGTCTTTTGGGACGTGGGAATCCCGAAGAGCCCTCCTTCAGGCATGCTCAATCTTCCAAGCCAGGGGCGCCAAGTCCTCTGCAAAAAAGAAACAAGCATACGTCTCATCAGGCAAAAAGTCCCTTGATTATAAAAGACCGCGAGATCTTAAGTAACAAGGGGATAAGAGACAAACCTGGTGTGACTTCGGCACAGTCATCATCAGAGTCCCGAGCCTCCTCCACGTCGGCAGGAACATATTTGCCTTTGCCCTTTCGGCGTTTCTCTAACTCCTCGGCAGAAGGGCTCTCTACCCAATAGCTGACAAGATCTGCCGACGTGGCGGGACTCAGAGAAGCAGGAAGGGCAATCACCCCAGCAGGAACCCAGGCGGCAGTTTCAGGCTCGGCGAAAATTGCAACCTTGGTGGAAGTTGCAATGACATCGCCAACCTTGGTGGACGTTACAATGACGTCACCAATCTCCGTGGAAGTTGCAATGACACCAACCTCCGCCGCATCCTCCGGGGGTGGAAGAAGGGTGTCTTTCTTCACCTTCTTGGCCGAAGACGGTCTGCTCCCAGTAGTCTTGCGCCTCTTGGAGGCACCTTTCTTCATTTGTTCTCCCTTCTCGGCCTGACCAAGGAAGAGAGACTTATAGTAGGCAGCAGACTCCTCGCCCATCTCTGAAAAAGAAGAAAAACATCAACGTGAGTCTAGACAGGCACTTATGCTGAAAACCTTGAAAGAAAACTTAGTTTCAAAAAAGGCTTCATAAGTGAGCTTGCTCCGAAGGAGCTTCACCAGCCAAGAATCCTTCCCCTCGGTAGCAGGAGCTGGCATGCCGAGATCCATCTTGTGCTCCTTAACCACCCCCAACTCCCGAAGGACCACTTCGGTCATGAGTTTCCACATAATGGGGAAAGGGTAGAGAGAGCGTGGAGGGACCTCGGCATCCCAGTTGGCGATAGCACGAATACGTCTGTCGAAGTCCACAAACCTCACCGCCAACTCTGGAGTTAGCAACTTCTTGGGATCTACGACATCCGTCTCCAGCTTTCCCCTAGCCCACTTGGTCGGAACATGTGACCAGGCCTCCGCCACCTTCAGGAAGAAGAACTTCCTTTGCTACCATCGCCAGCTATCTTTGGTAGCAAAGGTGAACATGAATTTCTTGCTCCCATATCCCCGAGGTAGCATGAAATAAAAGCCACCCTTCGGGACCGGATAGAGCTTGTAATACTGCATGAACAGGATAAAATGGGGTTCTACCCCGAAGACCCCACACATGTAGAGAAAGGCATTAAAATAGCAGTACAAATTAGGAGGAAGTTGATTCACAGCTATGCCATGAAATTGGAAAAAGTCACAAATCATCTTTGCAGGAGAAAACCGAAGTCCGGCCTTCAGTTCGGCTCGAAAAACGGTGACCTCGTCCTCCCGGTTCATAAAGCTAAAGTGTTCAAGGTGGGGTAACCTCATGGTGGCGTAGGAAGGAAGAAAAAATTTAGTTGTCCACCTCTCTAATTTCTCAGAAGTGGGACAACAAGGGTGGGACATAAGAGGTTGCCAGCTCTTGGGAATAGGCGAAGACATGGTTGACCGAAAAAGAGACTTCGGAAAGAAGAGAAATGACTTCGGAAAATTAAAAGAAAAGCAAAAATCAAAGAATCTCTAGAGTCAGAACTCACCAAAAGCTTTGCCGAAGTCGGGATTCCTAGACACTGTAATGAAAGGTGGCCGGAAATCGCTCCGCCGCTAACACCATCGCAAAAAGGGAAGAAAAGGCACAGAAGCAGATGAGAGCAAAGTGAGACCAAAGAAAAACAAATGAGGAGTATGACAGGAGGAGGCTTATATAGATCAAAGAAGGGCAGCTAAAAGGGCGTCATAACTGTTGCGCGAAGGCAAAACATCGCCATAATTGCCCCTCGCGCGCAAAAAGGCGTGCCCATCCCAACCAGCACCTGCCATGTGTCGACCGACATATTTTCTGACATCCCGAAAACACGGGCACGTCGCTCTAGGACTGACACGCCTAGTTCCAAGACGCGACGGTCCACTAACCTATGGCAGAAAAAGTGAAGAGGTTGGGTATCTCAAGAAGACCAAAGGGCAAACAGGTAACACCTACCCGAACAAAGCCTACCCCCTGGGTAGCGAAGTGCCTCTCCTGCAAACATCACACTCCGAGTCCCATAAAACGCTCCTGAAAGGATCACTAGCCGAAGTTTCCACTCCAGCTTTAGGGGGGCATGTGATAGCCGAAGTGCTATCGCCCCAACCACCTGGGAACCTCAGAAAAGAGAGAGTTAGACACCTGAGGTGCATAACCTCGGTAACCCGCCAATACTGACCTCGGGAGACTTGTGGATCACCCCCCTCTTGAAGGCAACCAGACCAAGCTTCGGGGGAGAAGAACGAACTACCTACTGCAGGAAAAAGGCCCCCAAAGGACCATCTTCGGAGCTAGGGAACTTCCCGAAGTAACGGTATGACTCCGGGAAAAGCCCTTCACCACGAAGGGAAATGTCCATCAAAAGGACTTCGGAGGCACACTAGTCACCATCAAGGAGTCTCTGACATCACGCCCGTACACCCTACACGCCGCCCTCATATGCACTCTGGCGCACCGCCTCTACCTACGTTCTGTCACGTAGGGCTGCGCCTGACGCAGCTTGTGACCCGAGGAGCCTGCAGGCGGCTAGGGGACCCCATGCCCGGAGATACGGATGGCATCCGTCCATACACGTGTGGCCATCCAAAGGCCTTACCCCCTCTTATACATACAGGGAAAATGGTCACGGAAAAAGGGGGGGCTCTCTTCTTTCGCACCTCTTCCCCTAAAGCCCAAAAAAGAGAATATCGCAGGCAAGAGTCTCTTGGGCTTACTGCTCTCCCTCTCTCTTCACCTCTCCGGAGTACTGACTTGGGTGTCGGAGGCTCCTCGCCGGAAAAAGACTCTGGGGACCTCCTAACCCTTGTTTTCTGAGTATTTCAGGCAGGCCCTCGAGAGGAGTCTCCGCTCCAGGCACTCACCCACACCGGAAGCATTCTCCAGCTTCACCCCTTCACGGGAAGTAACTGCTGCCGGCCCTGGTACACGATCTACACAGAGCACCTCCTCTCTGGACTCGCCCACCTCCCCGGAAACTCCCTGCTGCACTTATCACGACACACAGTGGATTTACTATTGGTGATGGCCCCCGTCGCGATCACACTGCATGATATGTGACTTACCCAATGACCTCCTTCAAGTTCACTTAGTTACGAGCAACAAAGGAAAGTATCAAAGTATGTGACTCACATGTAGGGAACCTTGATGGTCTTAGGTCAAAGGACTAAATATACCAACGATCACTATGAGAATCACTTATGACACTCATATAATGATCCATGTAGCGTGTTAGTAACAAGTTCTCCAATTTGTACCCATATGTAGACTACATATCTCACATTAGTCTCCACATATGCTAGTCATTATGTATTATTGTAACCCGCTCCACAATAATACTAAACCAAGGAAATTTGAGAATATCATTATTCTAGGGTTACAATTATGTTTATTACATTATGCAGAAACAAAACAACAAACCTATTCGATGGATTAATACCTTAATAAAATATCATAACTCAATGTGCAAAAATAGAATCATGTCATTACTGGCTTTTGGGCACAACACTAACATACAGTGGACTTTGTAGTTGGGTAAAAAAGAGTATCATTCGCACAAGGATTGATTGAATTCTTTTCCAAGTATTAACACTCTCAGACTATTTTAGCTAAACCAACCAGATTGAATGAAAAGGCTAAACAAGTAAATTGATGAGTTTAAGTTAAGCTATACTAAGTAGAATACCACTAAACTATGATGCTAGGAATGGAATGAAAAATTGGGTTATTTAACAAACTACTAAGGCACGCTTCCTATGGGTTCACTACCTATCATGATTAGTTGGTGAACCTAATTTAGTGATTTGGTTTTCTATGCTTGTTTGTGAAACTATCCATTTGAATTCTTACTTTCCTAAATGAAAGAACTCCTCTCTCAATCCTAAACTTAATAAGGATTCCTATCCAATTACAACCTTAGGATGAGGCATTAAAGCTTAATTTACCTTTGCCTAATGACTTAGACTAGTTTCCCTCCAACCCATTGTCGTTACCCCTTCTCTTAAGTCTAGTTACTTTCAATCTTTTCTTACAGTTTAAAAGCAATATATAGTGCAACCATTTGTGGCCATCAATTAGCTATCACAACAATAAAAACAGGAGAAGACTAAACAAGCATTAAGATGCTAGGAATGAAATGAAAAATTGGGGTTTTTACCAAATTAGTAAAGCACATTTCCTATGGGTTCACTACTAATCTTGATTAGTTGGTGAACCTAAGTTAGTGATTCTGTTCTCTATGATTATTGGTGAAGTCATCCATTTGCCTATGAAGCTCAACCACCTAAAGGCCCTAGAATGGGGTGTCTACAAGTTGAGGAGCAAAGATGGGAGCTAGAATAAGCATGGAGCTGAAGTCCATGTCCAAGTAGACATGCTGCCCAAGTTACCAGCCTAATGGACTACTTGCCTGATGGCCCATCCAAGGCACCCAAGGCTGTATTGCATGCCCAAAAACTTCAGTGGGTCATATTCGAGGCACCAAGGTTTATGACCGGGCCATAGGCCAACCTCAGGCCATCAAAGTCAAATTAAAGGATGCAAGATAGGACAACATCCATTGTGGAGCCAAATATGCTCACTGTTGTGGGTTTTGAACTATAACTACAAGTACACAGTGGACTTTGTTGTTGGGTAAAAAGGAATATCATTCCATAAGGATTGATTGAATTGTTTGCCAAATACTAACACTCTTAGACTACTTTATCTAAACCAACAAGATTGAATGAAAAGGCCTAACAAGTAAATTGATGAGTTGAAGTTAAGCTATACTAAGTAAAATAAGACTAAACTATGATGCTAGGAATGAAATGAAAAATTATGGTTTTTAACAAATTACTAAAGCACACTTCCTACGGGTTCACTACCTATCTTGATTAGTTGGTTGACCTAAGTTAGTGATTTGGTTCTCTATGCTTGTTCATGAAGCTATCCATTTGAATTGTTACTTTCCTAAATGAAAGAACTCCTCTCTCTATCCTAAACTTAATAAGGACTCCTATCCGATTACAAGCTTAGGATGAGGCATTAAAGCTTAATTTACCCTCGCTTGATGACTTAGATTAATGTCCTTCTAAGCCCATTGTTGTTACCCCTTCTTTTAGGTCTAGGTAGTTTTAAGCTTTTCCAATAGCTTAAAAGCAATTTATAGTGCAACCATTTGTTGCCATCAATTTGCTAACACAACAATAAAATCAAGAGAAGAATAAACAAGCATTATGATGCAAGGAATGAAATGAAAAATTGGGGATTTTAATAAATTAATAAGGCATTTTTTCGATGGGTTCACTTCGTATCTCGATTAGTTGGTGAACATAAGTTAGTGATTTGGTTTTCTATGTTTATTGGTGAAGTCATCCATTTGTCTATGAAGCTAAACCACCTAAAGGCCCTAGAATGGGGTGTCTACAAGCTTAAGAGTGAAGATGGGAGCTAGAATATGCATGGAGCTCATCTCCCTGTCTAGTTAGAGATGCTGCTAAGTTATTAGCCTAATGGACTACTTGCCCAATGGTCTTGATAGAGGTTCTGTAGTGCATATCTATCCCATCCAAGGCACCCAAGGCTGCATTGCATGACCAAGAACCTCAATGGGTCATATTCGAGCCACAAAGGTTTATGATTGGGGAAAGGGCCAACCCCGGGCATGTTAGCCCATCAAAGTCAAGTTAAAGGATGCAAGCTAGGAGAACATCTATTGTGGGGCCATATATCCTCATTGTTGTGGGTTTTGAATGGTAAGTAGATGTACACAGTGGAGTTTGTAGTTGGGTAAAAAAGAGTATCATTCTCATAGGGATTGATTGAATTGTTTGCCAAGTACTAATACTTTGAGACTACTTTAGCTAAACCGACAAGATTGAATGAAAAGGCTAAACAAGAAAATTGATGAGTTTAAGTTAAGCTATACTAAGTAGAATAAGACTAAACTATGATTCTAGGAATGAAATGAAAAATTGGGGTTTTTAACAAAATACTAAAGTAGGCTTCCTATGGATTCACTATCTATCTAGATTAGTTGGTGAACCTAAGTTAGTGATTTGGTTCTCCATGCTTGTTCGTTAAGTTCACCATTTGAATTCTTACTTTCCTAAATGAAAGAACTCCTTTATCTATCCTAAACTTAATAAGGATTCCTATCCGATTACAAGCTTAGGATGAGGCATTGAAGCTTAATTTACCTTCGCCTAATGACTTAGACTAATTTTCGTCTAAGCCCGTTGTTGTTACCCATTCTCTTAGGTCTAGTTAGTTTTAATCTTTTCCAATAGTTTAAAAGAAACTTATAGTGCAACCATTTGTGGCCATCAATTTACTAACACAACAATAAAATCAAAAGGAGAATAAACAAGCATTAAGATGCTAGGAATGAAATGAAAAATTGGGGATTTTAACAAATTAATAAGGCATGCCTCCTATGGGTTCACTATGTATCTTGATTAGTTGGTGAACAAAAGTTAGTGATTTGGTTCTCTACGTTTATTGGTGAAGTCATCCATTTGTCTGTGAAGCTCAAGCCACCTAAAGGCCCTAGAATGGGGTGTCAACAAGCTTAGGAGTGAAGATGGGGGCTAGAATAAGAATGCAGCTCATCTCCTTGTCCAATTAGACATGCTACCCGAGTTACTAGCCTAATGGACTACTTGCCCAATGGTCTTGATAGAGGTTTTGTAGTGCATATCTATCCCATCCAAGGCACCCAAGGTTGCATTGAAAGACCTAGAACTTCAATGGGTCATATTCGAGCCACAAAGGTTTATGACTGGGGCAAGGGCCAACCCCGAGCACGTAAGCCCATCAAAGTCAAGTTAAAGGATGCAAGCTAGGACAACATCCATTGTGGGGCCATATATGCTCACTGTTGTGGGTTTTGAACGGTAAGTAGAAGTATAGTGTGGAGTTTGTAGTTGCGTAAAAAAGAGTATCATTCCCACAGGGATTGATTGAATTGTTTGCCAAGTACTAATACTTTGAGACTACTTTACCTAAACTGACAAGATTAAATAAAAAGCTAAACACTAAAATTGATGAGTTTAAGTTAAGCTTTACTATGTAGAATAAGACTAAACTATGATTCTAGGAATGAAATGAAAAATTGGGTTTTTTAACAAATTACTAATGTACGCTTCCTATGGGTTCACTACATATCTTGATTAGTTGGTGAACCTAAGTTAGTGATTTGGTTCTCCATGTTTGTTCATTAAGTTCACCATTTGAATTCTTACTTTCCTAAATGAAAGAACTCCTCTCTCTATCCTAAACTTAATAAGCATTCCTATCTGATTACAAGCTTACGATGAGGCATTAAAGCTTAATTTACCTTCGCCTAATGACTTAGACTAATTTCCCTCTAAGCCCATTGTTGTTACCCCTTCTCTTAGGTCTAGTTAGTTTTAATCTTTTCCAATAGTTTAAAAGCAATTTATAGTGCAGCCATTTATGGCCATCAATTTGCTAACACAACAATAAAATCAAGAGGAGAATAAATGAGCATTAAGATGCTAGGAATGAAATGAAAAATTAGGGATTTTAACAAATTAATAAGGCACGCTTCCTATGGGTTGACTGCGTATCTTGATTAGTTGGTGAACATAAGTTAGTGATTTCGTTCTCTATCTTTATTGGTGAAGTCATCCATTTGTCTATGAAGCTCAAGCCACCTAAAGGCCCTAGAATGGGGTGTCTACAAGCTTAGGAGTGAAGATGGGGGCTAGAATAAGCATGGAGCTCATCTCCTTGTCCAATTAGACATGCTACCCGAGTTACTAGCCTAATGGACTACTTGCCCAATGGTCTTGATAGAGGTTTCATAGTGCATATCTATCCCATCCAAGGCACCCAAGGCTGCATTGCATGACCAAGAACTTCAATAGGTCATATTCGAGCCACAAAGGTTTATGACTGGGGCAAGGCCAACCCCGGGCACGTAAGCCCATCGAAGTTAGGTTAAAAGATGCAAGCCAGGACAACATCTATTGTGGGGCCATATATCCTCACTGTTGTGGGTTTTGAATGGTATGTAGAAGTACACAGTGGAGTTTGTAGTTGCGTAAAAAAGAGTATAATTCCCATGGGGATTGATTGAATTGTTTGCCAAGTACTAATACTTTGAGAGTACTTTAGCTAAACCGACAAGATTGAATAAAAAGGCTAAACAAGAAAATTGATGAGTTTAAGTTAAGCTATAGTCAGTAGAATAAGACTAAACCATGATTCTAGGAATGAAATGAAAAATTGGGTTTTTTAACAAATTACTAAAGCACGCTTCCTATGGGTTCACTATGTATCTTGATTAGTTGGTGACTTAAGTTAGTGATTTGGTTCTCCATGCTTGTTTGTTAAGTTCCCCATTTGAATTATTACTTTCCTAAATGAAAGAACTCCTCTCTTTATCCTAAACTTAATAAGGATTCCTATCTGATTACGAGCTTAGGATGAGGCATTAAAGCTTAATTTACCTTCGCCTAATGACTTAGACTAATTTCCGTCTAAGCCCATTGTTGTTACCCCTTCTCTTAGGTCTAGTTAGTTTTAATCTTTTCCAATAGTTTAAAAGCAATTTATAGTGCAGCCATTTGTGGCCATCAATTTGCTAACACAACAATAAAATCAATAGAAGAATAAACAAGCATTAAGATGCTATGAAAGAAATGAAAAATTGGGGATTTTAACAAATTCATAAGGCACGCGTGCTATAGGTTCACTGCGTATCTTGATTAGTTGGTGAACAAAAGTTAGTAATTTGGTTCTCTATGTTTGTTGGTGAAGTCATCTGTTTGTCTATGAAGCTTAAGCCACCTAAACGCCATAGAATGGGGTGTCTACAAGGTTAGGAGTGAAGATGGGGGCTAGAATAAGCATGGAGCTCATCTCCTTGTCTAGTTAGACATGCTACCCGGGTTACTAGCCTAATGGACTATTTGCCCAATGGTCTTGATAGAGGTTCAATAGTGCATATGTATCCCATCCAAGGCACCCAAGGCTGTATTGCATGACCAAGAACTTGAATGGGTCATATTCAAGCCACAATGGTTATGACCGGGCCAAGGGCCAACCTCGGGCATGTAAGCCCATCAAAGTCAAGTTAAAGGACGCAAGCCAGGATAACATCCATTGTGGGGCCATATATGCTCACTATTGTGGGTTTTGAACGGCAACTACAAGTACATAGTGGAGTTTGTAGTTGGGTAGAAAAGAGTATCGTTCCCACAGGGATTGATTGAATTGTTTGCCAAGTACTAATACTTTGAGACTACTTTAGCTAAACCGACAAGATTGAATGAAAAGGCTAAACAAGAAAATTGATGAGTTTAAGTTAAGCTATACTAAGTAGAATAAGACTAAACTATGATTCTAGGAATGAAATGAAAAATTGGGGTTTTTAACAAATTACTAAAGCACGCTTCCTATGGGTTCACTACCTATCTTGATTAGTTGGTGAACCTAAGTTAGTCATTTAGTTCTCCATGCTTGTTCGTTAAGTTCACCATTTGAATTCTTACTTTCCTAAATGAAAGAACTCCTTTCTATATCGTAAACATAATAAGGATTCCTATCTGATTACAAGCTTAGGATGAGGCATTAAAGCTTAATTTAGCTTCGCCTAATGACTTAGACTAATTTCCCTTTAAGCCCATTGTCGTTAACCCTTCTCTTAGGTCTAGTTAGTTTTAATCTTTTCCAATAGTGATAGCCAAAGGCTATTGCCTCCTCGGTAGTAACTCCCTGCCAGAATATTGGCTGAAGAGTCTGACGTCACCCAAGAGAGGATCTTTTTACTGACCTCGAAAGGTGCGAAGTCAAACACTATGAGCTCGAGACTTCGGTTAGCTCGTCAGGAATTCCGAGGATAACACCGTCTCCATCGAGGGGCCATACTGACCGTCTTCGGGTAAGAAAGCCATCTCTCTGAAGCAAGGAAGAATCTCCCCCGAAGGCAGAAGCCCCGAAGAGGATCTTCCCCGAACAAGAAACACCTGAACAAGGGAATCACCGGACTATGGGTATAAGTCCCGAAGAAGGTGTTCATCAAGGGAACTCCCAGAACTATGGGATAGATCCCGAAGGAGGTGCTCGCACCAAAAGACGGATAGAATCCGAAGAGGGTGCACGCACGAAAGGGCGACCTCGCCCAGGGGACCTCGGGAGTACGATATGAGCATTTAAGGAGCCTCTGACATGTCGCCCACAAGCCCTACACGTCACATCAGAACGGCGAACTGACACGCCGCAGCCGCCCCAGTCCTGACACAACCTGTCCGGGTCCAGGGCTAAAGGAGGCTGCAAACGGCTGCCTGTCCCCTAGGTCCAAAAGTACAGATCAAATCCGACCGAACACGTGTCATGATCTGAACGGACCAGCTACTCCTATAAATACTAGGAAATGGGACTGGGCAAAGGATGGGCATTTTCCTCCCTCTGAGAAAACACAACACAGGCAAGGCACTTGACCCCTTAGTGTTCTTCCTCCACTTTCACTCAGAAAACTGACTTGGGCGTCGGAGGGTCCTCCCCGGAAAAGCAAACCGGGGACCTCCTAACCTCTTCTTTGAGCTTTTCAGGCACACTCAGCTGGGAAACCAGAGCTCCAGGCGCTCGCCTCCTCAGGAAGTCTCCCCACCTGTCAACATGACAACAAACGAAGATGCCTCGGGGCATCATTTGGCGCCGTCTGTGGGAAACTACTCCCAGGTAGCTGTTGTCGAAACTCGGCGTTCGAAGGACAAAGGACTCCCGAAGTCCCCGTCCGCGCCTGAGACCCAACCAGTTGCCGAACAAAGTCCCCCAGAGACTTCCTTGCCTGAAGAGGAACGCCCTCTTGTCATCACCATGGGTTTTTTACGAGACTTTCAGAGGTCTGTTGTGGCTGAAATGACACAACAGATAGACCGAAGGTGGCCGTAACCAGCCCAGGCGCAAAAACCCACTTCGCCAGCATGACCTCGGGAGAAAAGCCCAAGAGCAACCCATCATAGCTCGGGAAGTGGGGAGCCACGGGAAGAGTCCTCGACAGATAACTTGCCCCTCGGAGCGCAGCTGGCGGAAAGAGCGAGGTCTGAACGACCCGAAGTCCCGTCCAGAAGAAGTTTGTCGCCAGAGGCAAGGTCCCCCTCACCTCGGTACCGAAGTCGCTCCCCGAAGAGACGGCAACAGTCCTTTTACCCAAGAACCTCCAAGCACCAGGAAGAGGAGCCCACTGCCACGCTCCTCCTGGAGAAAGTCTTGGCAAGACTGGAGAGAGTGGAACAGCAGGTGGCACGCAAGCCTGTTTAGGCCAGGCTGACTGAAACCGTCTCTGGAGATGAAACTCCTTTCGCTCGAACAGTGGTCGAGGCGGCCATGCCAAGTAACTTCAGGCTACCTCGGCTAGAGACCTATGAGGGTCGGACTGATCCCCAGGCCTACCTAACAAAGTACAAACGCAGCATGGTGCTACATGGGGCTGATGATGCTACACTCTGCAAGTGCTTTGAAGTCACCCTCGCAGGACCAGCAACTGCCTGGTACAATTCCCTGCCTCCCGGAAACATCAGGGGGTTCCAGGAGCTGTCCACAGCGTTCACCCAACAGTTCATTGGGAGCAAGCCGACGGCGAAGATGCCCGTCCAGATGTTTGACATAGCACAAAGAAACGGGGAGACCATCCGTGACTATGTCGAGAGGTTCAACAGAGAGGCCCTCAGTGTTCCGGACTTTCGTCCCGAAATCCGCATCCTCGCCATGACGAGGGGCCTCCGGAGGGATTCGCACTTGTTTTATGAATTCTCCAAAGATCCCCCGGACACGCTGGGAGAATTCTACCGAAGGGCTGAACAACATATGACAGCCGAAGAGCTGAGAATGACCGGACCAAAGGCTGACCATATTCACGCTCGTGGCGAAGGGTCCAGCCAGCAAGCCCGGTGTCCAACGGAACAGTTAGGCCGACCTCGGAGAATGCGAGTAGGAGGAAGAAAGCCCCAAAACTTTACACCTCTGAGCACCACGAGGGCTAACGTCCTCATGGCGTTGGAAAAACAGGGGGCTCAAATCCAACGACCGAGGGGCATGACTGCTGACAACAGAAGGAACATGAAGAAGTTCTGTCAGTTCCACCGTGATCACGGTCATGACACCGAAGACTGCTTTCAGTTGAAAAAGTACATTGAATCACTGATAAAGCAGGGCCAGCTTCGGCGTTATTTGAGAATACCTTCCCCGAAAGGGAAAAAAGAGGAAGAAGGAAAGCCCGATGACGAGGATTACGATTCAGACAGGCGAAGGAACCGAAGTCCGAGAAGGCGTCCTCCACCTTCGGCAGGAGTAATACAGACGATCACAACCGGGCTTCCATCCTCGGAAAGGAAAAGAAGGGCCAGAGAGATAGCGGTGATGGAATATCAGAGCCCGACGAAAAAATTGGCCCGCGAGGATGGCTCCACCATCGTATTCCCTCATGACGATCCATTGCTAATAATGGCAAGGATAGGAAACTGGGACGTCAAGAGGGTACTGCTGGACGATGGGTCAAACGCAGACGTCTTGTTCTCACATTTGCTGCCAAGCTTGAGCGTATCCAGGAGTGACCTCAAGACTGTTACTTCACCCACGTTCGGCGTAGGACCATCTGAGCTACCTGTCCTCGGGTGGATCGACCTCCCCTTGATGATGAAAGGAACTTCGGAGAAAGGAACTGCTGAGTTGTTCGCCTCTACCATGGCAAGGTTCATAGTCATGGACGTTCCTTCGTCATACAACGCCATCCTCGGCAGACAGACACAGGGAAATTTGCACATTCGCCCTGATGTAAAGTACTTGACCGTCACCTTCGCCACCAAAGAAGGAGACGCAAAGATCTTCATTGATCAAGGCGAGGTGAGAAAGGTGTTCGTCAGAGCACGAAAGGCTCCAGCAAGCAACTTAGCACATGCTGTAGAAGCAAAAGAGCTGGAAAGGGGCGAGGCAGAAGATCCCACAAAAGCGGAAACAGAAGAAGTAGAGCTTGTCCCAGGCCATAGTACCCGAATAGGGAAAAGCATGGCCGAAGGAGACAAGGAAAAACTTGTATCTTTTCTGCTTGCAAATAAAGATCTGTTCGCCTACTCGCCGAAGGACATGCCAGGGGTAAACCCTCGCGTAATCCAGCATAGCCTCAAAGTGAGTCCGGAAATAAAACCTGTCCGGCAAAAGAAACGGAGCATCTCAGCTCACAAAAGTGACTTCGTCAAGACCGAAGTCCAGCGTCTGATAGACGCTAGCGTTATCCGGGAGGTAAACTACCCCGAATGGCTAAGCAACGGAAATAAAACCTGTCCGGCAAAAGAAACAGAGCATCTCAGCTCACAAAAGTGACTTCGTCAAAATCGAAGTCCAGCGTCTGATAGACGCTAGCGTTATCCGGGAGGTAAACTACCCCGAATGGCTAAGCAACGTAGTAATTGCCACAAAAGAAGGAAGTAGTAAGCTGTGGATGTGCATCGACTTCAAAAATTTGAATGATGCTTGCCCGAAAGATTCATATCCTCTTCCGCCAATAGACCAACTGGTAGACTCAACTGCCGAGTACGGGCTCCTAAGTTTCCTGGACGCTTTCAGTGGGTATCATCAGATAAGGATGGACCCCGAAGATGAAGAGAAGACTGCCTTCATCACCGAGGGAGGAACATATTGCTATATCAGGATGCCCTTCGGACTCAAAAATGCAGGAGCCACCTACCAGAGGCTGATGAACAAGGTCTTCAAAGACCAAATGGGGAGGAACATGGAGGTGTATGTTGATGATATGATAGTCAAAAGCAAACTGCCTGGCTACCACGTTGCAGATTTAGAGGAAACCTTCCAAAAACTCAGAGCCTTCGGGATCCGCCTTAATCCTGAGAAATGCATCTTCGGGGTGACCTCGGGAAAGTTCCTTGGGTACATGGTATCCGAAAGAGGCATCGATGCTAACCCCGAGAAGATTAAGGCTCTGCTTGAATTCCGAACTCCTGCCACAGTCAAAGACGTGCAAAGACTCACCGGAAGAATAACCTCTCTGAGCAGGTTTATTTCCAGGTACGGAGATAGGTGTCGACCCTTCTTCAAAGTCCTCACAAAGGCAGCAAAGATGGAAGGCGACCTCGGAAGGAATGGTCATCCTTGGGATGAAGATTGCCAAAAAGCCTGGGAAGAACTCAAAGTCTACTTGGCCAGCCTGCCGACCCTGCGGCAACCTCGGGAGGGAGAGCCCCTCGTATTATACCTCGCCGTCACGAAAAAAGCTGTGAGCTCGGTCCTCGTGAAAGAAGAAGGGCCAAAGCAATGGCCGGTCTACTATGTCAGCAAGTCCCTGCATGGCGCCGAAGTCAGGTACCCTTTGCTTCAAAAAGCTATATATGCCTTGGTACTTGCAGGAAGGAGGCTACGGCCATACTTTCAGGCTCACCCCATTATCGTCCGAAGTACCCTGCCTCTACGGGATGTTATGAGGAAAGTGGATCATTCGGGAAGGCTTTCCAAGTGGTGTATAGAGCTTGGCGAACACGACATCACGTATGAACCCCGGAAAGCTATAAAAGCTCAAGCTTTGGCAGACTTCATCGCCGAAGTACCAAACACCGAGGAGGGACATTCATTTTCGGGCGAAGACGAGCCAGAATGGACGTTATATGTTGACGGGGCCTCAGGATCCGAACACCAGGGAGCTGGAGTGATTATCAGAGGCCCCGAAGGCCTAGAAGTAATGAAGGCCATCAAGTTCAGTTTCAACGCCACCAACAACATGGCCGAGTATGAGGCCCTCATAGCAGGATTACGCCTGGCCAGAAAAATTGGCGTGAGAAACTTGAAAGCCCATAGTGATTCCCAGCTGGTGGTCCGGCAAATGGCAGGGGACTATGGCGCGAAAGACCCGACCTTGGCGAAATACCATGAGTTGGTAACAAAGCTTATTCGGGAGTTCGACGTCGTGAAAATCGAGAACGTACCCCGACGAGAAAATGCTGAGGCAGACTGTTTGGCGAAGTCCAAAACTTGCACCGAAGTGCTAAGCCACCCCAGCGTCGCGGTGTTAAGCATAGCGACCTCGGGGAAAGGATGGAAAGAACCAATCAAAACGTATCTCGCAACCAACACACTCCCCGAAGACCCCAGCGAAGCCGCAAAAGTGCGAAGGCGCTCCGGACGTTTCTTCTTAATTGGAGAAGAACTATATCGGCAAGGATATGCAAATCCACTACAGAGGTGTGTTAGTGAAGAGGATACTGAAATGATCCTCGAAGAAGTTCACGAAGGTGCCTGTGGTTCTTCGCACATCGGAACCGACGCCCTGGCAGCAGTGATACTTCGCCAAGGATACTTCTGGCCTACCCTGAGAAAGGACGCCAAGCAGTTCGTCCGGAAATGTGGTAGTTGCCAGAGACATGCGAACATCCAAAGAACACCCTCGGAGTTCGTGACTTCGGCAGACTATCCTTGGCCCTTCGCAGTTTGGGGCATAGATCTCATTGGGCCACTCCCAACGGCGCCTGGAGGCGTAAAGTTCTGCGTAGTAGCAGTAGACTATTTCTCTAAGTGGGTCGAGGCAGAACCTCTGACAACTATCTCGGCAAAAGAAGTGCAGAAGTTCGTATGGAAAAACATCGTATGCAGATTTGGCATACCGAGGGTACTCGTAGCGGACAATGGATCCCAGTTCATAGACAAAGGATTCCAAGAGTTCATTAGCGACCTCGGGACAAAAATGCACTTCGCCCCAGTAGCTCACCCCTAGAGTAATGGGCAGGTGGAAGTATCTAACAGGACCATAAAAGATGGTCTGAAAAAGAGATTGGGAGAAGCAAAAGGGAAATGGCCAGGAGAACTCCAAAGCGTGTTATGGAGCTACCGAACAACACCCCGAAGAGCCACAGGGGAAACGCCTTTTTCACTCGTCTTCGGTACAGAGGCCATCATCCCTGTCGAAGTAGTACAACCGTCAATACGAGTCCAAGTGTTCGATGAAAAAGGAAATGACCTCGGTCTGAGAACCAAGCTCGACCTCGTCAGTGAACACAGAGAAGTAGCCGAGTTGAGAAGAAAAGCTTTCCAGCAAAGAGTGGCAGCAGCCATAAACCTACGCGCCAGGCCAAAAGGAATAAAGAAGGGAGACCTCGTTCTCCGAAAGGCTGAATTTGCACCCCGAAAGCCGTCCCACGGGGTACTTCGCGCAAATTGGGAAGGACCCTACCTGGTACTTGCCGAAGTACGAAAAGGAGTTTATAAGCTCGATGATGCCGAAGGCATAGAATTAAAAAATACTTGGCACTTAGAGGCCTTGAAAAAATTCTATGCCGAAAAAGTTCGGTGGGAAAGTTGTATTGCACAAGTTGCAAAAATTTGTCTAAGTAAAAAGTTCTGAAGAAGTACAAAACAAGAGTCTCACGAAAGCAATCGCCGAGGAAAGCAAAAGTAAGGTTTTCCGAAGTCTCTTGAGCGAATATGTTCGGGACAAAGGAAAGCAAGAGTATGGTTTTCCGAAGTCTCTTGAGCGAATATGTTCGGGACAAAGGAAAGCAAAAGTATGGTTTTCCGAAGTCTATGGTTTTTGAGCGAATATGTTCGGGACAAAGGAAAGCAAAAGTATGGTTTTCCGAAGTCTCTTGAGCGAATTATGTTCGGGACAGAAGGAAACAAAGGAATCTGGCAAAAAATACTTAGCCAAATTTTTATCTATTGAGCCAAAGAGTGCTTACAGAGAAGAAAGTTGCTGAAAGACTACAAAAAAGAAGAAGAAAATGAAGACAAAAGGCCCTAGTACTAAGGAACCTCGGCGTCTTGAGAACTGCCAGCCTCTGTGCTTTTGTCAGCAGCCTTCGGCGCCGGGAGAGAAGGAGGCAGTTTCAAGTGCTCGATCTTGGACCAAGTCCACCGAGGCTCCTTGGGGATGTTCATGCCTTCCAGGAAGGAGAGGTCAAAATCTGGGAACTTCTGCAGAATTTGGTGCCGAGCAAGACAGAAGCCGTCTTGAAAGCCCAACTTCGTCATATCATCGGACTCCCGCTTCTTGACCGCCAAATCCGCGTAATCCTTCTCCAAATCCTTGAACTTTCTCTTCAATGCCTTCATCTTCTTCTTCTCTTCTGAAGGCTTCTTCAGAGATGCGACCTCGGCTTCGAGCTGGGCCTTTTCCTCGAGCGTCTTCGCAAGGATTGCGTCACTTTCTGACTTATCCTTTTGAATCGTTTCTACGATCGAAGTTAGCTCCGCCATCCGAGAGCCGATGTCGGAAAGTTTCTGGGAGGTGCCTTTCTCAAGTTCCTCTTTCTCTTTTATGAACCCCTCCCGAAGTTCAGCAATTTCCTTCTCTGAAGACTGCTTCAGCTGAGCATTGTCGGCAGCCAACGCCGAACACTGGGCCTTCGTCTTGGTGTAAAGGTCCCAGAGTGACGCCCTCCTTTCTGACTCTCGCGCCACCCGAACACGGAGCAACCCGGCATACCCCATCAGCTGCAAAAAAAAGCAAACAAAGGGAAAATGATGCTAAGTAAAAAGCAAAGGCGAAATTGGCACTGAGGAAACAGTGAAGCGTACCTGGGCGGCATGTTCAGTGAGTTTGGCGGCCAAAGAGTTGTCGCCTGGGTAAGCCGCCGTAAGGGCCTTGTAAGAGGCCTCAGTAAGCACCCCTTTGCACACCTGCCTGGCCATCTCGGGACAGTCCTCGGAGTACATATTCATGTCCTCCGTGAACGTCCAGAAGGGCTCCTTCGGAACTTTCCCTGCTGGGACTTTGGCATCCCGAAGGGCCCTCTTGCGGGCGTGTTCGCCAACCCAGTCAGGAGCGGCCACCTCCGCTGCACAACAAGGCAGAAAAATTGGTTAAGGCCAGAAAACCCTTAAGGATTTACAAAAGAAAAAAAAAGGTTCTTCGACAAAGTACAAACCTGCTGGCACCTCGGTAACGTCGTCGTCAAGAATCGACGTCGCCTCAGTAGAGATCCCCTTGCCTTTTATTTGGCGCCGTTCCTCGGCAGAAGGGGTCTCCTCCCCATCGCCCTCCAGAAGAGCATGCGAAGGCGTGGGGCTTTGAGGAAGGACGTCGGAAGAAGGGACGTCGACAGAAGGAACCTCGGGCAAACGGGCAGCAGGGTCTTCGGGCTCCTCACCTACCTCCTCCGGAATTTGCGGAAGAGAGGAAGGAGCAGCTTTCTTTGCCCGTTTGGAAGGAGGGCCGGCCGAAGTCTGCTTCCGCCTCCGAGAGGCGGCCTTCTTTGTCTGTTCGCCCCTCTTGGGCTGCCCGGTAAAAAGAGCCTTGTAGAAGGCAGCCGCGTCGTCGCCCATCTCTGAAAAAAGAAAAAGAAGATCAGTGTAAGTCCAAGATGAAGTTATGAAGGGAAAAATGAGAAAGTAGCTTACTCTCATAAAAAGACTCATAAGTCTCATTCCCCCGAAGGAGTTTCACGAGCCAGGAGTCCTTCCCCGAAGAAGCCGGTTTCGGCATGTTGAGGTCTGTCTCATGCTCCTTTACCACCTTAAGTTCCCGAAGGACCTCTTCGGTCATGAGCCTCCAGTTGATCGGAAAGGGGTAAAGGGCACGAGGAGAGACCTCGGCAGCCCAGTCAGAGACGGCCCGGATGCGCCTGTCGAAGTCCTCAAAGATAGGTGCTACGTCGGCGTCTAGCAGTATCTTCGGGTCAACGACATCCATCTTGAGCCTCCCCTGAGCCCACTTGGTCGGGACGTGCGACCAAGCCTCCGACTTCTTCAGGAAAAAGAATTTTTGTTGCCACCCTCGCCAGCTGTCTTTGGTGGCGAAGGTGAACGTATACTTTTTGCTCCCGGATCCCCGAGGTAGCATAAAGTAGAAGCCACCCTTCGGGACCACGAAGAGCTTGTAGTACTGAAGAAAAACTACAAAGTGAGGTTTTATTTTGAAAACGCCGCACATACAGAGGAAGGCGTTGAAATAGCAGTACGAGTTCAGTGGGAGTTGGTTAATGGCAATGCCATGGAAGTTGCAGAACGCGCTAACCATCTCCGGGGGGGGATACCGAAGTCCGACCTTCAGTTGGGCTCGGAAAACGGTGATTTCATCACTTCGGTTGGAAAAAGGAAATTGGTCAGGACGGGGCAACCTCGTCACAGAGTAAGAGGGTAAGAAAAACTTTTTCTTCCACTTCGCTAGTTTTGCCGGAGTAGTGCAGCAAGGGTGAGAAAGAAGAGGTTGCCAACTCTCGGGAACAGGCATGATGAAAATGAGTTCGGGAAAAACAACGAAAATGAGTTCGGGAAAAACAACGAAAACGAGTTCGGGAAAAACAAAGAAGAAGCTTTGAAAAAAGCAAAAGGACTAAAACCCACCAAAGGTCTTGCCGAAATCTGGATTTCTGGAAGCCGTCGTGAAAAGTGGGCGGAAAAACGCCTGAAAAAGGAGAACCGCCGCGGAAAATCGGGAGAGAATTAGAAGGCAGAAGAAAGCAAAAGCAGAAGCAAAAAGAGGGTTATGACAGGGCTGGTATATATAGGCCGAGAAGGCCAGGTGAACCGTCGTCATTAGTACCCCTCGGAAGGCGAAGCGTCGCCATAACTGCTAAATGCGCCTGAAAAGTCGCGCCTGCCGTACTCAGTGCATTCCCACCCAATAATAGTGTGCCATGTGTCGGTCATCGCGCAGCAAACGTGCCACGTGTCGTCCATCACGTCGAGCACGCCCTCTGACACCATTTGGTCTAGAGGCGCCGCCCTAGACTGACTCTGCTGGACACAGGATGCAACGCATGAGCAGACCTATAAAGGCAAAAAAGTAGGTTACCTCGAAGACACCAAAAGACAGTCTGTGACTTCGGGCAAAAGGTCTATCTTCGGTACAAGGTTATCCTATTTTCCCTCGCCACGAGGACACCAAGAGACAGCCTGTGACTTCGAGCGGAAGGTGTATCTTCGGCACAGGGACAGCCTATCTTCTCGCGCCTCGAGGACGCAAAAAGGGCTGCCCATCGCTTCAGGCAGAAGAAGGCGTCTTCGGCGCAGATATCACAACCACAGGACCCGAAAACCGATGAACCGAAGTTTCTCACTTCGGCTTTTCGGAGGGGGGCCTGTGATAGCCAAAGGCTATTGCCTCCTCGGTAGTAACTCCCTGCCAGAATATTGGCCGAGGAGTCTGACGTCACCCAAGAGAGGATCTTTTTACTGACCTCGGAAGGTGCGAAGTCAAACACTATGAGCTCGAGACTTCGGTTAGCTCGTCAGGAATTCCGAGGATAACACCGTCTCCATCGAGGGGCCAAACTGACCGTCTTCGGGTAAGAAAGCCATCTCTCTGAAGCAAGGAAGAATCTCCCCGAAGGCAGAAGCCCCGAAGAGGATCTTCCCCGAACAAGAAACACCTGAACAAGGGAATCACCGGACTATGGGTATAAATCCCGAAGAAGGTGTTCATCAAAGGAACACCCAGAACTATGGGATAGATCCCGAAGGAGGTGCTCGCACCAAAAGACGGATGGAATCCGAAGAGGGTGCACGCACCAAAGGGCGACCTCGCCCAGGGGACCTCGGGAGTACGATATAAGCATTTAAGGAGCCTCTGACATGTCGCCCACAAGCCCTACACGTCACATCAGAACGGCGAACTGACACGCCGCAGCCGCCCCAGTCCTGACACAACCTGTCCGGGTCCAGGGCTAAAGGAGGCTGCAAACGGCTGCCTGTCCCCTAGGTCCAAAAGTACAGATCAAATCCGACCGAACACGTGTCATGATCTGAACGGACCAGCTACTCCTATAAATACTAGGAAATGGGACTGGGCAAAGGATGGGCATTTTCCTCCCTCTGAGAAAACACAACACAGGCAAGACACTTGACCCCTTAGTGTTCTTCCTCCACTTTCACTCAGAAAACTGACTTGGGCGTCGGAGGGTCCTCCCCGGAAAAGCAAACCGGGGACCTCCTAACCTCTTCTTTGAGCTTTTCAGGCACACTCAGCTGGGAAACCAGAGCTCCAGGCGCTCGCCTCCTCAGGAAGTCTCCCCACCTGTCGACATGACAACAAACGAAGATGCCTCGGGGCATCAAATAGTTTAAAACCAATTTATAGTGCAACCATTTAGGGCCATCAATTTGCTAACACAATAATAAAATCAAGAGAAGAATAAACAAGCATTAAGATGCTAGTAATGAAATGAAAAATTGGGGATTTTAACAAATTAATAAGGCACGCTTCCTATGGGTTGACTGCGTATCTTGATTAGTTGGTGAACATAAGTTAGTGATTTGGTTCTCTATGTTTATTGGTGAAGTCATCCATTTGTCTATGAAGCTCAAACCACATAAAGGCACTAGAATGGGGTGTCTACAAGGTTAGGGGTGAGGATGGGGGCTAGAATAAGCATGGAGCTCATCTCCTTGTCCAGTTAGACATGCTGCCTGAGTTACTAGCCTAATGGACTACTTGCCCAATGGTCTTGATAGAGGTTCCATAGTGCATATCTATCCCATCCAAGGCACCCAAGGCTACATTGCATGACCAAGAACTTCAATGGGTCATATTTAAGCCACAATGGTTTATGACCGGGGAAAGGGCCAACCTCGGGCATGTAAGCCCATCAAAGTCAAGTTAAAGGATGCAAGCCAGGGTTTTGGATGGTCATATATGGTCACTATTGTGGGTTTTGGATGGTAACTACAATTACACAGTGGAGTTTGTAGTTGGGTAAAAAAGAGTATCGTTCCCACAGGGATTGATTGAATTGTTTTCCAAGTAAATTGATGAGTTTAACTTTGAGACTGCTTTAGCTAAACCAACAAGATTGAATACAAAGGCTAAACAAGTAAAGTGATGAGTTTAAGTTAAGCTATACTAAGTAGAATACCATTGAACTATATTGCTAGGAATGAAATGAAAAATTGGTGTATTTAGGAAATTACTAAAGCAAGCTTCCTTTAGGTTCATTACTTATCTTGGTTAGTTGGTGAACCTAAGTCAGTGAGTTGGCTCTCTATGCTTGTTGGTCAAGTTCTCCATTTGAATTGTTACTTTCCTAAATGAAAGAACTTCTTTCTCTATCCTACACTTAATAGGGAATTCTATCGGTTACAAGCTTAAGATGAGGTATTAAAGCTTAATTTTCCTTCGCCTAATGACTTAGGCTAGTTTCCCTCCAACCCATTGTCATTACCCCTTCTCTTAGGTCTAGTTACTTTCAATCTTTTCCAATAGTTTAAAAGCATTTTATAGTGCAACCATTCGTGGCCATCAATTAGGCAGCACAATGAAAAAAATCAAGAGAAGAGGATGATGGGTTTCGGGAGCCAAACAGTGCAGCGGAATTTAACCGAAACCCTCCAGGATCCAAGTGAAACAGTATAAACCGGGTGTTCAGAAATTTTCATAACTAATTTTCGGTTGAGATCTCTCACTCAACTGTAGAGTCGAATCACAAAACTTGAACAGTTGACGTGTTCAGGCTCTCTATGGTATCCACACGAGCCTTTCGGGATCACCACGCTTCTACCGCGTCCCGGTAGATGCGTTACTCCTGCGCTCGCAGTGCTAGCTTGCGTCCTCCAAGGAATTGCAAGAGAATAGTGCGGCTATCCTTTTGGGATGTTAGGGCAAGGAGACCTACAAATTTCTCACTTAAAAGTTGTATTTATAGTGAGACTCAACTTCCAAGCCTAATGGGTTTCAAAGCCCTAATCCAATTAGGATTTAATTTCGGGCTTAATAATGGCTCAACTCTTGGGCCCATTATTAATACGAAATTAAAGTGAAACCATAACCGAAATAATTAGCCCATGCACTCTAATGATCCAAATAGCTCTATGTGTGCGACCCAATAGGCTCTTGCCATGTTGGCAATGATCATAAATCACATTTATGATCATAAGCAAAGAGCGGTGTCTAGCAACACATCATTGCTACCCAAGTGACAAGATTGTCGGTGAATCGACTAAACCTTTATGATCATCACCGATATATGCCATTGTCCTTTTGTCCAAGATATCAAGACTAAGCACGAGACATGGAATGTGTCACTCTCATATAGCCCAATCTTTGGTTTCTTGATTACTGAGTAGACCAACTTAAATTGATGACATTGATATCGTATATCAACTCATCGGAGCATGGCCATGCATTTTCTAAGTCTCACTCTATCAAGGGGCCCGAAGATATCGCTCCTATTACGTAGGAGGGACAAATCCCATCTTGATCATACAAATCCCTCCGCGTGATATGTGACATACCTAATGACCTCCTTCAAGTTCACTCAGTTACGAGCAACAAAGGAAAGTATCAAAGTATGTGACTCACATGTAGGGAACCTTGATGATCTTAGGTCGAAGGACTACATATACCATGATCACTATGAGAATCACTTATGACACTCATATAACAATCCATGTAGTGTTCTCATGGTGGGTCGGTCCAGTACACAGGTTCTTCAACTTGTACCCATATGTAGACTACATATCTCATATTAGTCTCCACATATGCTAGTCGTTATGTATTATTGCAACCCGCTCCATAATAATACTAAACCAGGGACGTTTAAGAATATCATTATTCTAGGGTTACGATTATCATACAAATCCCTCCGCATGATATGTGACATACCCAATGACCTCCTTCAAGTTCACTCAGTTACAAGCAATAAAGGAAAGTATCAAAGTATGTGACTCACATGTAGGGAACCTTGATGATCTTAGGTCGAAGGACTACATATACCATGATCACTATGAGAATCACTTATGACACTCATATAACGATCCATGAAGTGTTCTCATGGTGGGTCGGTCCAGTACACAAGTTCTCCAACTTGTACCCATATGTAGACTACATATCTCATATTAGTCTCCACATATGCTAGTCATTATGTATTATTGCAACCTGCTCCACAATAATACTAGACTAGGGACGTTTAAGAATATCATTATTGTAGGGTTATAATTATGTTTATTACGTTACGCAGAAACAAAACAACAAACAAAATTGCTGGATTAATGCCTAAATAAAATATCATGACTCAATGTGCAAAAATACAATCATCTCATGATTGGCTTTTTGGGCACAACACTAACAAATATGTCATTATTGTGTGTTTTGAACCCTAACTACGAGTACACAGTGGACTTTGTAGTTGGGTAAAAAAGAGTATCATTTCCATAAGGACTGATTGAATTGTTTGCAGGGTACTAATACTCTAAGACTACTTTGGCTAAGCCAAAAAGAATGAATGAAAAGGGTAAACAAGTAAATTGATGAGTTTAAGTTAAGCTATACTAAGTAGAATGCCATTAAACTATGAAGCTAGGAAGAAAATGAAAATTTTGGGTTTTTAACAAATTACTAAAGCACACTTCCTATGGGTTTACTACCTATCTTGATTAGCTGGTGAACCTAAGTTAGTGATTTGGTTATCTATGCTTGTTGGTGAAGTCATTGATTTGAATTCTTACTTCCCTAATTGAAAGAACTCCCCTATTTATCCTAAACGTAAGAAAGCTTCCTATTTGATTACAAGCTTAGGATGAGGCATGAAAGCTTAATTTACCTTCATCTAATGACTTACACTAGTTTCCCACCAAGCCCATTGTTGTTACCCCTTCTCTTAGGTCTAGTTACTTTCAATCTTTTCCAATAGTTTAGAAGCAATTTATAGTGCAACCATTTGTGACCATCAATTAGCTAACACAACATTAAGATTATGAGAAGAATAAACAAGCATTAAAATGCTAGGAATGGAATGAAAAATTGAGGTTTTTAGCAAATTGGTAAAGCTCCTTTCCTATGGGTTCACTACCTATCTTGATTAGTTGGTGATCCTAAGTTAGTGATTTGGTTCTCTACGCTTATTGGTGAAGTCATCCATTTGTATTCTTGGTTTCCTAAATGAATGAACTTTCTCTATCCAAAACTTACTAAGGATTCCCATATGATTACATGCTTAGGATGAGGCTTTAAAATGTAATTTACCTTTTCCTAATGACTTAGACTAATTTTCTATCAAGCTTATTGTCATTAACCCTTCTCTTAGGTCCAATTACTTTCAAACTTTTCTGGTAGTTTAAAAGGAATTTATAGTGCAACCAATTGTGGCCATCAATTAGCTAATACAACAAAAAGCTCAATAGAAGAATGAACAAGCATTTGATAGAAAGCCAACTTCATATAACCATAAATTCATCAAACATAATCAATCCAAGTAGCTATTTCCATAGAAAGTGTCAAAGAAACTACTTCATAACTAAACTAAACATAACTATGGAAATGAAATAAAAAGCATCCATGCTCAATACAAAGAGAATGAAGGAAAGAGGAAACCTAGAGCCTATGGATGCTTAATTCCTTAAGCTCCAAGAGGTCTTCAAGTGCTCCAAGTCTTCTGCAAGTAAATCTGAAGAGTGCTCCAAAAGATGATGCAAGAAACCAAGATGTGCTGATAATGGAAAAAACTAGGTCTAGCTCTTGAAGATGAAGAATGTCTTTTTTTAGCTTGGTTCCAGGTTCTTTATGTCTTGGAGGTATCCCTATCATTCATCAACCCATTTGGATAGAAATCCTTTGCCAATGAAGAGCTAGAGTTCAAAAACATGTGGGGAACCATAATTTCCCAAGTGCTTTAGGGGTGTATCGCCAGAACTAGGGAGATGGTGGCGACGCTTTGCCAACATTTGAAGGGGGTGGTGCGACGTCACTAATTGTGGCATTTTTAGGCAAAGAGTTCCCTTATTTGGTAATGCATCTTCAATATTGGGGATGCGTCCTCAAAGTGTAACTCCATAGTTTGACTTCTCTAAACTTGATTTTACTCTACTTGCTCCTTCTCCATTTCGGCACTTTCATGATATTCTCTAGCTTGCATAAAGTTGTAATGAAGCAAGATGCAATTAAAAATATGGTCCAAGTTGATAGAAATTAATGGTCAAAGTTGATGAAAGTCAACTATTTTGAATGAAAAATTATGCACCTAACATTCACATGCCAAAGAACACACTTAAGGCACCATTCCATGTTATGATCGCTGCCCGAGACACTTTGAATGACAAAACACACAAATTGGGAGTATTGAACTCAAATTGATGTTCTTGCATGTATTCTCCAAATCTACCAACATGGAGCAACTAAGTATGTGCCAACCAAAAGGTGCTATACATTGATGAGGATGAAGAGTTAATGTCTTCGGGGGAAGACTAGCCCAATGATGTTGACCTTGTAGATATCCCCTATTGGAGGATGATCCTATTGGATAGGAGCAACTAAAAGTTTGAGATTTTCTAGTTATAAGAAAAGCCTTTAATATGCAAGCAACTTGATCAACGAGAATGTAGGTTTCACACTATAAGGTTTCGGGAGCCAAGCAAGCACAGCGGAATGTAACCAAAACCCTCTAGGATCCAAGTGAAATGGGGTAAATCAGGTGCTTAAAATTTTACACCTAGTTCGCTTGAGTTCTTTCACCCAGCTGTTGAGTTGAATCACAAAATTTAAACAGTTGATGTGTTCCAGCTCTCTATGGTATCCACACGAGCCTCTCGGGATCACCACACATCCACCACATCCCTGTAGATGCGTTCCTCTTGCATTTGCAGTGCTAGCTTGTGTCCTCCAAGGAATGGAAAGAGAAGAGTGTGGTTGGAACTTTCAGAACTCTTCTGATTTCATCCTCAAGAAGGCTAAGGCAAGAGTTGCAAATTTCTCACTATATAACATATTTATAATGAGACTTAACTCCCAAGCCTAATGGGTTTCAAAGCCCTAATCCAATTAGGTTTAATTTCGGGCTTAAAAATGGCTCGCACCAATATGAAATTATCATGAAACCAAGACCAAACAATTGCGCCCATGTACTCAAATAATCCAATTGACTCTATGTGTGCGACCCAATAGGGTCCCATCACATTAGCAATGTTCATAAATTACATTTATGATTATAAATAATGAGCAGTGTCTAGTAATATATCATTGTTACCCTAGTGACAAAATTATCGGTGATTCGACTAAACCTTTATGATCATTATCCGTATATGACATTGTCCCTTTGTCCAAGATATCAAGACCAAGCATGAGACATGGTATGTGTCACTGTCATATAGCCCGATCTATGGTTTCTTGATTGCTGAGTAAACCAACTTAAACTGATGACATTGATATCGTATATCATCTCATCTGAGCATGGCCATGAATTTTTTTAGTCTCACTCTATCAAGGGGCCCGAAGATATCATTCCCATTACACAGGAGGGATAAATCCCATCTTGATCATACAAAACCCTCCACATGATATGTGACATACCCAATGACCAACTTCAAGTTCACTCAGTTATGAGCAACAAAGGGAAGTATCAAAATATGTGACTCACATGTTGGGAACCTTGATGATCTTAGCTCCAAGGACTACATATACCATGATCACTATGAGAATCACCTATGACACTCATATAATGATCCATGTAGCATTCCCATGGTGGGTTGGTCCAATACACAAGTTCTCCAACTTGAACCCATATGTAGACTACATATCTCATATTAGTCTCCACATATGCTAGTCGTTATGTATTATTGTAACCAGCTCCATGATAATACTAGACTAGGGACATTTAAGAATATTATTATTCTAGGGTTACAATTTTGTTTATTACGTTGTGCAGAAACAAAACAAGAAACATAATTGCTGGATTAATGCCTTAATGAAATATCATGACTAAATGTGCAAAAATACAATCATCTCATGATTGGCTTTTGGGCACAACACTAACAATCTCCTAGTTGCGCTAAAACCAATCATCCATGTATCTAATATTGATGGACCTAGAGTGGCTATCATGGTTATGTTGCATAACGGGCTTCCTCAGTAGATCAGCAATGTTGCTATCTATTGAAGTCCTACATATCCTTATATCACCCCTCTCGATGATCTCCCTGATAAGATGATAGTTTCAAAGTATGTGTTTGGATAACTGGTGAGATCGAGTTTCCTTAGCTTGTATGATTGCTTCATTGTTGTCACAATATAGCTCTATCGGGTCGGCAATGCTTGGAACCACTCCAAGTTGAGTGATGAACTTCTTGATCCAAACTACCTTATTTGCAGCATCAGAGGCGGCAATGTACTCAGATTCTGTTGTAGAGTCGGCTACTATCTCTTGCTTTGAACTCTTCTAGCTCACAGCACCACCACCAATGCAAAACAGATAACCAGATTGCACATAACCAGATTGCAATCTAAAGTCATCCTTATCAGATTGGAAGTTAGCATCGGTGATCACTTCCAAAGACAAAAAATGCATCCTTAGTCCTTCGTAAGTACTTAAGGACATTATTAATAGTTGTCCAGTGACTCTCACCAGGGTTCAATTGGTACCTGCTCGTCCTGCTCAAGGCATACGAGACATCAGGATGAGTACATATCATGGCATACATGATAAATCCAATTGCTGAGGCATATGAAATCTTACTCATGCACTCTCTCTCCTCGGGTGTACTCAAACATTGAGATCTAGAAAAAGTTATACCATGTGATATGTGCAAGAATCCTTTCTTGGAATCTTGCATACCAAACCTCTTTAGCACCTTGACAATGTATATACTTTGACTTAGGCCAAGAAGCTTCCTAGATCTATCTCTATAGATCCTGATGCCTAACACATAGGCGGCTTCACCCAAGTCCTTCATAAAGGAACATTTCGTTAGCCAAGTCTTTACAAACTGCAGCTTAGGAACTTCATTCCCAATGAGTAGTATGTCATCTACATACAATACCAAGAAGACAATAGTGCTCCCACTAACCTTCTTGTAGACACAAGGTTCATCTTTATTTTTGATAAAACCAAACTTTTTGGTTGCTTCATAAAAATGAAGATTCCAACTTTGAGAAGCTTGCTTCAGTCCATAAATGGACCTTTGCAACTTGCACACTTTATTGGCATTCTCAGGAGTGATAAAGCCCTCATGCTATGTCATGTACATATCCTTAAATAGCTTTCCATTTAGGAACACAGTTTTGACATCCAGTTGCCATATCTCATAATCATAGTGTGCAGCAATAGCCAACAAAATTCGGATAGATTTAAGCATGGCAAGTAGTGAAAAAGTTTCATCATAGTCAATCCCATGAATTTGCTTGATACCTTTTGCAACCAATTGTTCCTTAAAGGTAATCACATTACCATCCATGTCAGTTTTCTTCTTGAAAACCCATTTTCACCTTATAGGTTTTACCCCTTTAGGTGGATCAACCAAAGTCCATACTTGGTTTTCATACATGGATTCCATCTCGGACTTTATGGCCTCTAGCCACTTCTTAGAGTCAGGCCCCAACATAGCTTGTTGGTAGGTTGTTGGCTCATCCTAATCCATGAGCATCACATCACCAGTGTGAGTCACAAGAAATCCATATCTCTTAGGCTCACGCCGAATCCTACTAGACCTATGTAGCCTCTGTGCTCCAGGAATAGACTCCTGAACCACAACATCTTGTGGGGTCTATTTAGGTTCCATTTCAAGTTTGATGTTCCCTTATTGATCTTGAATTTCTTCAAGTTCTACTTTCCTCCCACTGGTTCCATTAGAGATAAACTCTTTCTCTAGAAAGATAGCAATTTGAGCAACAAACATTTTTTGCTCAGAAGGATTGTAGAAATAATAACCTTATGTTTATTTGGGATACCTAACAAAAAGACATTTATGAAATTTGGGCCCTAGCTTGTTGGAGGATTGATATTTCACATAAGCATCACAGCCCTCAATCTTCATAAAAGACAAACTAGGACAGCTCTTACTCCATATCTTATATGGTGTCTTTTGAACTGATTTAGATGGAACTCGGTTTAGTGTAAAAGTGGTTGTCTCTAGAGCATGTCCCCCAAAGGAGTTTGGAAGGTCAGCTTGACACATCATAGATCGAATCATGTCAATAGAGTTTGATTTCTCCTTTCAGATACACTATTCCATTGAGGTGTACTAGGTGGAATGAGTTGTGATAATATATGACACTCCTTTAGATAGTCAAGGAATTCTTGATCCAAGTATTCTTCACCTTGATATGTACTTTGATACTCTTCCCAAGTTGATTCTCTACTTTATTCTTGAATTCTTTGAACTTTTCAAAGGATTTTGACTTGTGTCTCATGAGATATACATAGCCATATCTACTGAAGTCATCAGTAAAGGTAATGAAGTAATAGAAGCCTCCACTAGCATGTGTAGACATAGGGCCACATACATCACTATGTATGAGTCCTAGTAAGTTATTAGCCCTTTCACTTTACCCTGTGAATGGGGCTTCGGTCATCTTGCCTAATAAACATGACTCACATGTCTCATATGATTCAAAATCAAATGAGTCCAAGAGTCCATCCTTATGGAGCTTGATATACAAGCCAAATTTATATGGCCAAAGCGACAGTGCCAGAGATAGGTCAGGTTCAAATAATTCAATTTGAGGTTCTTGGTATTCACATTATAGATTAGATTTTTGAGTTCTAGAACATAAAACCCATTACTAATTTTAGCACTACTATAAAAGATTTCATTCAAATAAATAGAACAATATTTGTCCTTTATTATAAATGAAAAACCTTTCTTGTCCAAGCAAGAAATAGAAATCAAATTTCTACTAATAGTAGGCACAAAGTAGCAGTTGTCTAATTCTAAAACTAATCCACTAGGCAAAGTGAGAACATAAGTCCTTACGGCTAAGGCAGCAACCCTTGCTCAATTTCCAACACGTAGATCCACTTCACCTTGGGCCAATCTTGTACTCCTCCTTAGATCCTGCACATTTGCATAAATGTGAGATCCACATCTAGTATCCAATACCCAAGATAAGGAAGTAGAAAATTTTGCCTTTATAACAAAAAATATTTGAAGTGGAAGTTTTACTTCCCTTCTCCTTAGTAAGTTCTTTAAGATAAAGCTTGCAGTTGCACTTCCAATGTGCAGGTTGCTCATAATGCTGAAGAAGAATTAGCATTGGACTTTCTTTTAGCTTTATCCTTTTTCTTGGGTTTTCCCTTTCCTTTGCCCTTTTGTGCCATCAAAATGGGCTTAGCCTTCTTATGGTTTTGCTCAGCATTTCTCAACATGTTGAGCAATTTATGGAGGGACTTGTCAAGGTTGTTCATGTTATAGTTCATAACAAACTGACTATAGCTTTTAGGTAATGATTGCAAGGCTACATCAACAACCAACTCTTTCTGAAGAGCAAATCCCAAACTCTCAAGATTCTCAATGTACCTAATCACCTTGAGTGGATGAGTACCCATAGGACTTTATTTAGACATTTTGCACTGAAAAAATGGCTTGGAGCTCTCAAACCTCTCATGCCCAGATTGTTCTTGGATGAGCATTTTGAGATGTTCGATCATATCAAACAGCCCTTTTTTTTCATGTTGCTTATGAAGCTTAGATTCCATGGTAATAAGCATGAGGCAAGCAACATCCAAAGCATCATCAGAATGCCTGTTGTAAGCATCCCTTTCAGCTCTTGGAGTAGTGGTAGCAGGCTCATTCAGAATAGGCTGCTCTAGGACATATGCCTTTCTTTCTTGCTTGAGGACTATCCTTAAGTTTTGGTACCATTTGAGAAAGTTGGTCCCATTCAATTTTTCCTTCTCAAAGATCAATTGTAATGAAAGTGTTTATGTGTTTTTTGCCATAGTTATGTACAACGGTAAACATTCAATGTAAGAGTCATGTTCATTTAATAAGGACTTTTATTAAATGATACTCCCACTTTTTCCCTCAAAATAATAACCCTCGATATTATTTCAGAACACCTTGGCACTAAGGTATTCTAGTGGGCCAAGATCCATATTTCACCACAACCTAAGTCAGCTTTGGTTTTTCTCTCAAGTTACAGTTAGTTAGGTAGGCAACTCCTTACTAATTACATCTCACACAACTCTTGGATAGTTGGTTGAACAACACTTGTCCAAGCTCATCTCATGAACTTAAGCCCAACTCTATGCCTCTAAGTCCCTAATCCTATTAGGATGACTTAGTTAAGTCGGACCCAAAGTTAGCAATTTGGATATCACTATTATCCCATCACACCTTACTAAGATGAACATAGGTGCTTTGCTTTGGCAAACCCACCCAATGTTGATCAAAGTATTGACGAGTGCCAACATTTGTAAGGCATCACATTTAATGACTTAATATTTGTTTGTGGGATTTTTCCTTTTGATCTCACCAATTTGTTATCTCCGATTGTCTTATACATGCATCACATACAAATATAAAACATGCATCTCATGCTAACAAGAAAGTAAACATGGAATGGTTATAGCCCAAACTATGCGATAATTTCAAGCCAATGAGAATATCATGAAAGCCTAAGAAAAGAAAAGGGTCTTCACAAGCTCCTTATCCTCCTTGCTTGGTTGCCCTTTCATTGTCACCTCGTTTGACACGCTACCTTGGATGATCCCATAATGTACCACTACATCAATAATAGAAACCTCGAGTTACATTTGAGGGGAGTATGGTGAGAAGAGATTGTACAATGAGAATAGCAAGAACAAGGCATGACTCATAGGCCATATTTACAAGTACAACCAATCAAGTGCTATAACCATGCACCATGCTTTAACCACCAATCAGCATAACATGTCAAATCCCATTCAACAAAAATCCATGTCAATTAACGTGTGTTGCTCAACCAGTTTTCATTAATGTGGCACTTCACATATGGTAGTCTCACTAGCCTGAACAGCCCTAATCCGATCCAAACTAGGGTTTTACAACTGTTGCAAGAATCCTAATCCATATAGGTATCTCATACCAATCAAATTTCAAGTTAATCTCTTTAACCAATTTGTGTTGTTTCTTCATATATCTTCAATATTCATTACGAGTTCCAGTTTTATGCATCATCAATCAATCAAATTAATCATGACTGAAAGCAACTAAACACACAATATCATGCGATTCAACATTCAATCCTGATTTATGGCTTCACTAGTAGCTCTGATACCACTGTAGGGTTTTAGGAGCCAAACAAGTGTAGCGGAAATTAACCGAAACCCTCCAGGATCCAAGTGAAACGGGTTAAACCAGGTGTATAAAAATTTTCATACATAATTTTGGTTGAGATCTTTCACCCAACTGGAGAGTTAAATCACAAAACCTGAACAGTTGATGTGTTCAAGCTCTCTATGGAATCCACGTGAGCCTATCAGGATCACCACGCCTCCACCACATCCTGGAAGGTGCGTGTCTATTGCGCTTGGAGTGCTAGCTTGTATACTTCAAAGAATAGCAAGAGAATAGTGCAGCTGTCTCTTTTTGAGAGGCTTAGGCAAAGCTAAGAATTTCTCACTATGTGTTGTATTTATAATGAGACTCAACTTTCAGGCCTAATGGGTTTCAAAGCCCTAATCCAATTAGGCTTTAATTTTGGGCTTAATAATGGCTCAAATTTTGGGCCAATTATTAATATGAAATTATCATGAAACCATAGCCCAAATAATTAGCCCATGCACTCTAATAATCCAAATAGGCTTTAAGTGTGGAATCCAATAGGCTCTTATCACGTTAACAATGATCATAAATCACATTTATGATCGTAAGCAATGAGTGGTGTCAAGCAACACATCATTGCTACCCAAGTGACAAGATTGTCAGTGATTCGACTAAACCTTTATAATCATTATCCATATATGCCAGTGTCCCTTTGTCCAAGCTATCAAGACTAAGCATAAGACCTAGAACGTTTTACTCTCGCATAGCCCAATCTTTGGTTTCTTGATTACTAAGTAGACTAACTTAAACTGATGACATTGATATCGTATATCACCTCATCCAAGCATGGCCATGCATTTTTTAGTCTCACTCTATCAAGGGGCCTGAAGATATCACTCCTGTTACATAGGAGGGACAAATCCCATCTTGATCACACAAAACCATCCACATGATATGTGACATGCCCAATGACCTCCGTTGATGCGAGCCCCAATGGTATAAAGACCATGAAATGCGCCCAAGATGTGATTCAGGCTCAACAAGACATCAAAAAGACTAGGTTTGAAACCCCAACCACTAATCAACCTGTGATTAGAAACAAGAAGTATAGAACTCTAAGAACACAAGCACACTTGTGCACCAAGGCAGTCCGCCAAGAACCACAGAGAATGTTAGTGTTGTGCCTAAAAATCCAATCATGAGATGATTGAATTTTTGCACATTGAGTCATGATATTTTATTAAGGCATTAATCCAGCAATTATGTTTGTTGTTTTGTTTCTGCGTAACATAATAAACATAATTGTAACCCTAGAATAATGATATTCTTAAACATCCCTAGTCTAGTATTATTGTGGAGTGGGTTGCAATAATACATAACGACTAGCATATGTGGAAACTAATATGAGATATGCAGTCTACATATGGGTACAAGTTGGAGAACTCGTGTACTGGACCGACCCACCATGAGAACACTACATGGATCGTTATATGAGTGTCATAAGTGATTCTCATAGTAATCATGGTATATGTAGTCCTTCGACCTTAGATCATCAAGGTTCCCTACATGTGAGTCACATACTTTGATGCTTTTCTTTGTTGCTCGTAACTGAGTGAACTTGAAGGAGGTCATTGGGTATGTCACATATCATGCGGAGGGATTTGTATGATCAAGATACGATTTGTCCCTCCTATGTAACAGAAGTGATATCTTCGGGCCCCTTGATAGAGTGAGACTTAGAAAATGCATGGCCATGCTCGGATGAGTTGATATACGATATCAATGTCATCAGTTTAAGTTGGTCTACTCGGTAATCAAGAAACCAAAGATTGGACTATACAAGAGTGACACATTCCATGTCTCCTGCTCAGTCTTGATATCTTGGACAAAGGTACAATAGCATATATCGATGATGATCATAAAGGTTTAGTCGAATCACCGACAATCTTGCCACTTAGGTAGCAATGATGTGTTGCTAGACACCGCTCATTGCTTATGATCATAAATGTGATTTATGATCATTGCCAATGTGGTAAGAGCCTATTGGGTCACACACATAAAGCTGTTTGGAACATTAGAGTGCATGGGCTAATTATTTGGGTTATGGTTTCACAATAATTTCGTATTAATAATGGGCCCAAAAGTTGAGCCATTATTAAGCTCGAAATTAAAGCCTAATTGGATTAGGGCTTTGAAACCCATTAGGCCTGGAAGTTGAGTCTCACTATAAATATAACTTTTAGTGGGAAATTCACAGGTCTCCTTGCCCTAGCCTCCCAAAAGGATAGCCACACTCTTCTCTTGCAATTCCTTCAAGGACGTAAGCTAGCACTGCAAGCGCAAGAGAAACGCATCTGCCGGGATGTGGTGCAAGTGTGGTGATCCCGAGAGGCTCGTGTGGATGCCATAGAGAGCTTGAACACGTCAACTGTTCAGGTTTTGTGATTTGATCCTACAGTTGAGTGAGAGATCTCAATCGATAATTAGGTATGAAAATTTTTAAGCACCTGGTTTACCCAGTTTCACTTGGATCTTGGAGGGCTTCGGTTAAATTCCGCTATGCTATTTGGCTCCCGAAACCCAACAGTGGTAGTAGAGCTACTGGTGAAACCCTAAATCGGGATTGAATGTTGAATCGCATGATGTTATGTGTTCAGTTGCTTTTGGCCATGATTAATTAGATTGATTCATGATGCATGAAACCGGGACTCGTAATGAACATATGACATATACGAAGAATAGTGGGAAAAATAGTGGGAGTATCGTTAAATAAAAGTCCTTATTAAATGAATTAAAATACATGGCTCTTACCACTGCATATTTACTATTGTAGATAACCATGGCACAAAACACATCGACACTTTTGTTGCGATCAATCCTTGAGAAGGGAAAACTGAATGGTACCAACTTTCTCAAATAGTACCGAAACTTGAGGATAGTCCTCAAGCAAGAGAAAAAGGCTTATGTCCTAGAGCAGCCCATTCTGAATGAGCCTACTACCACTGCTCCAAGAGCTGAAATGGATGCTCACAAGAGGCATTCTAATGATGCTTTGGATGTTGTATGCCTCATGCTTATTACCATGGAATCTGAGCTTCAGAAGCAACATGAGAACATGGGGGCGTTCGATATGATTGAACATCTCAAAATGCTTTTCCAAGAGCAAGCTAGGCCTGAGAGGTTTGAAACCTCTAAGGCATTGTTTCAGTGCAAAATGTCTGACGGAAGTCCCATGGGTCCTCATGTGCTCAAGATGATTGGGTACATTGAGAATCTTGAGAGTTTGGGATTTGCTCTTCAGAAAGAGTTGGCTGTTGACGTAGTCTTACAATCGTTGCCAGAAAGCTACAGTCAGTTCGTCATGAACTATAACATGAATGACCCTGACAAGTCCCTCCCTGAATTGCTCAACATGTTGAGAACTGCTGAGCAAAACCTTAGGAAGGCTAAGCCCATTTTGATGGTTCAAAAGGGCAAGGGAAAGGGAAAGGCCAACAAGAAGAAGGATAAAGCTAATGGAAAGTCCAATGCCAATTCTTCTTCAACTGCATTGAAACCGAAGGGTAGTATGGCAAAGTAAGGGGAGTGCTTCCATTGTAAGCAACCTGGACACTGGAAGCGCAACTGCAAGCTCTATCTTGAAGAACTTGCTAAGGAAAAGGGAAGTAAGACTTCCACTTCAGGTATTTTTGTTATAGAGGCTAACTTTTCTACTTCCTCATCTTGGGTATTGGATACTAGATGTGGATCTCACATTTGTGCGAATGGGCAGGATCTAAGTAGAAGTAGAAGATTGGGCCGTGGTGAAGTGGACCTACGTGTTGGAAATGGAGCAAAGGGTTGCTGCCTTAGCCATAGGGACTTATGTTCTCACTTTAGCTAGTGGATTAGTTTTAGAATTAGACAGCTGCTACTTTGTGCCTACTATTAGTAGAAATTTGATTTCTGTTTCTTGTTTGGACAAGAAAGGTTTTTCATTTATAATAAAGGACAAATGTTGTTCTATTTATTTGAATGAAATCTTTTATGGTAGTGATCAACTTACTAATGGGTTGTATGTTCTAGACCTCGAAGATCCAATCTATAATGTGAATACCAAGAAGGTTAGATTAAATGATTCGAACCTGACCTATCTCTGGCACTATCACTTGGGCCATATAAATGAGACCCGCATATCCAAGCTCCATAAGGATGGACTCTTGGACTTATTTGATTTTGAATCACATGAGACATGTGAGTCATGTTTGTTGGGCAAGATGACCAAAGCCCTATTAGCAAAGTTAGGCAAAGCTAAAAGTGGTGCATGGCCTAACTTTTATTTTAACAACCCGAAAGCATCTTCTTGAGTTTTGCCCTACTTAAATCCCACATTCTTCCTTATAACATCAGTTAGAGGTGTAGCAATGGTAGAAAAATTCCGAACAAACCTCCTATAGAAACTAGCTAACCCATGGAATGATCACACCTCAGTAATGGATGTTGGCGTCGGCCATTCTTGTATGGCTCTCACCTTCTCTTGATCTACCTCAATTCCATGTGAGCTCACAACAAATCCAAGGAAAACAACTTTGTCAACACAAAAAAAGCACTTTTTCAAGTTTGCATACAACTTTTGTCCTCTTAAAGTGCTTAGTACTTGTGTAAGGTGTCCAACATGCTCTTCTAAGTTCTTGCTATATACTAAGATATCATGAACGTACACAACAACAAACCTAGCAATGAAGTCATGCAAGACATGATTCATGAGTCTCATGAAAGTACTAGGAGCATTAGTTAATCCAAAAGGCATAACTAACCATTCATAAAGTCCAAACTTTGTTTTGAAAGCAGTTTTCCACTCATCGACTTCCCTCATTCTAATTTGATGGTACCCACTTTTTAAATCAATCCTCGAAAACAAAGTAGAACCATGCAACTCATCAAGCATATCATCAAGTCTAGGAATAGGATGTCTATACTTTATAGTGATCTTGTTGACAGGCCTACAATCCATGTACATGCGCCATAAACCATCCTCCTTTGGCACCAAAATTATAGGCACGACACAAGGACTCAAACTTTCCCTCACAAGGCCTTTGTCGAACAACTCCTTTACTTGCTTTTCAATCTCCTTAGTCTTTTAGGGATTGGTTCTATAAGCAGGCCTATTTGGAATTGGTGCTCCTGGGACTAGGTCTATTTGATGCTCAATGCCTCCAATTGGAGGCAAACCTCTCGAATCTTCAGGGAAAACTTCTTCAAAGTCCTGCAACAAAGACACAACAACACTAAGAAGATGTGTTAGATCATTGACAATAAGTAAAGATTCTTTATAAATCAAAAGAAGCACTCGTCTTTATGCTTGAATGGCTTTCCTCACATTACTCATTTTAGCAAAATAGCACTCTTTCTTGCCACTCAACTTCCTTTCATTCTTTTCCCTTGGGAACTCTCTATTCTTCTTCCCCTCATGTTCACTCTTCTCACTTGTTCTCTCATGTTGTCTCTCGGCATTCCCTTCTTCACTCTTGCCCTCAACTTTCCCCTCATTCACTTTTCTCTCAACCTTACTTTGAAGTTTCCTTTGATCCTTCAACACTTATTGTGGTGAAAGTAGACTAAGTGTAACCGGCCTTCTTTCATGGAAAAATGAGTACAAGTTCTTTTCTCCATCATGTGTGACTTTCTTGTCAAATTTCCACGGTCTTCCAAGCAAAATACCATAAGCTTGCATAGGAACAACATCACAAAGAACTTGATCATGGTAAGTACCAATTTTAAAGTGAACCGAAACTTGTTTTACCACCTTTACCTCACCGGCATCATTCTGTTAGTATTATGCCCAAAAAGCCAATCATGAGATGATTGTATTTTTTGCACATTGAGTCATGATATTTTATTAAGGCATTAATCCAGCAATTATGTTTGTTGTTTTGTTTCTGCATAACGTAATAAACATAATTCTAACCCTAGAAAAATGATATTCAGAAATGTCCCTGGTTTAGTATTATTGTGGAGCGGGTTGCAATAATACATAACAACTAGCATATGTGGAGACTAATATGAGATATGTAGTCTACATATGGGTACAGGTTGGATAACTTGTGTACTAGACTGACCTACCATGAGAACACTACATGGATCGTTATATGAGTGTCATAAGTGATTCTCATAGTAATCATCATATATGTAGTCCTTTGACCTAAGGTCATCAAGGTTCCCTACATGTGAGTCACATACTTTGATACTTTCCTTTGTTGCTCGTAACTGAGTGAACTTGAAGGAGGTCATTGGGTATGTCATATATCATACAGGTGGATTTGTATGATCAACATGGGATTTGTCCCTCCTACGTAACGGGAGTGATATCTTTGGGCCCTTTGATAGAGTGAGACTTAGAAAATGCATGGCCATGCTCGGATGAGTTGATATACGATATAAATGTCATCAGTTTAAGTTGGTCTACTCGGTAATCAAGAAACCAATGATTGGGCTATACAAGAGTGACACATTCCATGTCTTGTGCTTAGTCTTGATATCTTGGACAAAGGGACAATGGCATATATCGGTGATGATCATAAAGGTTTAGTCGATTCACCAACAATCTTGTCACTTGGGTGGCAATGATGTGTTGCTAGACACCGCTCATTGCTTATGATCATAAATGTGATTTATGATCATTGCCAACATGGTAAGAGCCAATTGGGTCACACACATAGAGCTATTTGGATCATTAGAGTGCATGGGCTAATTATTTGGGTTATGGTTTCACAATAATTTGGTTTTAATAATGGGCCCAAAAGATGAGCCATTATTAAGCCCAAAATTGAAGCCTAATTGGATTAGGGCTTTGGAACCCATTAGGCCTGGAAGTTGAGTCTCACAATAAATACAACTTTTAGTGAGAAATTCACAGCTTCTTGCCCTAGCCTCCCAAAAGGACAACCACACTCTTTTCTCGCAATTCCTTGGAGGATGCAAGCTAGCACTGCGAGCGCAAGAGAAACGCATCTGCCGGGACGTGGTGGAAGTGTGGTGATCCCAAGAGTCTCGTGTGGATACCATAGAGAGCTTGAACAAGTCAACTGTTCAAGTTTTGTGATTCGACTCTATAGTTGGGTGAGAGATCTCAACCGAAAATTAGGTATGAAAATTTTTGAACACCCGGTTTACCCCATTTCACTTGGATCCTGGAGGGTTTCAGTTAAATTCCATTGTGCTTGTTTGGCTCCCAAAACCCAACACATTCAACCATTGAAGTGTATATTATTTTGGGTGCTTTGGAGTTGGAAGCTTCAACTTCTCCACCATGGTTGAACTTGCTACATTGGTGCAACTTCCTCCATCAACAATGAGGCTGCACACTTGATCTTTAATTCAGCATCTAGTGTGAAAGATACACTTTCTTTGATTGGTCTCCTCCTTGGCTCACACACTTAGAGCTCTCCTAGCAACAAAAGCAAAGTCACCCTCCTCGGGCTTAAGTGTGTTTTGCTCATCTTCCTCCAAAGGTGGTGTATCCTCCATGGCATCCTCCTCCTTGGATGTGATCCCACCATCATCTTTGAGAATCATCACCTTTTTGTTAGGGCAATCTCTCATGCAGTGCCTCTTGCCTCTACACTTGAAGCATTCAATCTCCCTTGACTTAGGCACATCTTTGGGTGGCACCTTGGGTTTGTCTTGTTGAGGGGAGACATGCCTCCCTTGGTAGCCTCCATTCTTGGCTTTGGTTCCTCCTTACTCCATGCTTCCTTCCATGTGGAAGTTCCCCCTTAGACCATCTTAGATGCCTTAGACCTTTTGATGATCCTCTCGGCCTTAGTAGCATGGTGAAGTAGATCCTCCATGTTAACATAAAGCAGTATCTCCACTTTATTGGCAATCTCATGGTTAAGGCCATTGGTGAATCTAGAAATGGTGGCCTCCTTATCTTCAATGATATTGGCTCAACTTAGTGTCATCTCCAAGTCCTTATGGTAGTCCTCCACACTCCTTTGGCCTTGCACAAGCCTTTGAAGTTTGAGGTGTTGATCTCTATAGTAGTAACTTGGAACAAATCTCCTCCTCATCATGGCTTTAAGGGCTTTACATGTATTGATGGGTTCCTTCTCATTCCTTCTCCTAGAAGTGACAACCTGGTTCCACCATACAAGATCATAATCAATGAATTCAATAGTAGCCAATTTAACTTTCTTTTCCTCAGAATCGGGATGGCACTCAAACACCATCTCAATCTTTTGCTCCCACTCTCAACAATCTGGATCACTCCTCCCTTGGAAATGTGGAATGGTGAGTTTAATGGAGCTTATATTGTTGTCCTCCCTTGACTCCCCCCTCTTTGGAAGCCCATGGTCATGCCAATGCCCTTCCTCCTCCTCGCGTTCTTCTCTCCTTGGACCTCTCCTTGGTTGCAAGATAGGATTTGGTCTCCTTGGCAACCTCAAGTCAATGTCCTCAATCTTCCCCACAAGTCTATTGAGAGTTTCTTGAAGCTCTCTCATGGTTGGCTCCTCATTGTGTCTCACTTCCATCCTCCTATCCTCCTCACCCTCCATACTCTTGAAAACAAAGATCCTCACAAACACTCACCTCACGTGTTTCACTCAAAAAATGAATACTTAAACACTCAATTTGTTAGTGAGATATTGCTATTCAAAGAGTTCTCAAAGGTTCTAAGAAAACTATCCGCAAAGCACACAAGAAAACTTGAATTCTTGAAGAACTATTTTGACTCCAAAAGAGGTGGGCTAAACAAGATTTAAAAGACTCTAGGAAGCTCTTGCAATTGATGATCACAAGAACCACAAAGAAAGCTTTTTGACTCAAAAACAATGGGATAGGTTTTGGGGCACAAAACTTTCAGCACTTTGAGAAAACTTCTTTTTGCAAGCTCTTTTGTTCTTTCTTTTCCTTTTCTTTGTTTTTTCTTTTTGTTTTCGTTGGCTTGCTGTTTTGATGCTAAAACAAATTTCTCCTTCAAGTTCCTTGCTGCCAAAGACAAAAAGTTAGTTTTCTATTTGGACAAAACAAGAAACTATTGAAACTTGCACAATTTGAAACAACTGTTTTTGATATCGAAACTTCCTCAACTTGGATCCTTCTTTTTTTGATGTTTTCTTGACTCTAGGATGCTGGAAACAATGAAAGCAAGAAATATTAATATGGCTGGACATGAAAAAGGAAGATAAGAATCAAACAAGAATAATTGAATTGAAACCAAGAACACTAGACAACACGGATTGACTATTTTTGTTGTTTTTGTGATTTTTGGACTTGAACAAGGATGGAATAAAAAGGACAGACCTGAAACAAGAAGAAGAACAATTAAAACAGAGAATTAAAACACGAATTACTGGAAAAAATTGAAACAAAAAAATGAAGATAAACAAGAACACGAAGATATGTCCTTCAATGGAACTTGTGGCTCTGATACCAACTGATGCGAACCCCAATGGTATAAAGGCCATGAAATGCGCCCAAGATGTGATTCAAGCTCCAAAAGACATCAGAAAGAATAGGTTTGAAACCCCCACCCCTAATCAACCTGTGATTAGAAACAAGAAGTATAGAACTCCAAGAACACAAGCACACTTGTGCACCAAGGCAGTCCGCCAAGAACCAAAGAGAAAACCTCTCCAAAGAGCAATATTATTTAGGCATAAATCTGTTTGTTTACATCCAGAATATTTAACTTTATATAGTAATAAACTAGGGTAAAAACATAGGCAAAATTCGCAGCCCAAGTCACCTAGGAAACCTAATTACAAAGGACTCAAGAAAACCTAGTCAAACTAGGACTCCTAAACCTTTCTAACCTTGTTTAGTGTATGCAGCGTATGCCACTTGTCCTAAGCGACCTAAATTAACTCCATAGCCTAAATAACTTCCTAAATAATGTATTTAAATATTAATTGATTGAAAATAGAATGCAAATACAAGATTAAACACAAAAACCCCCAAATAGCCTTTTCGGGTGCATTTTTGGGCACTTTAGGGTTTTCACTTGTATCTTCAGCTCCAAGCTTGAATATTTGAGTTCCAATGGAATGAATATTCCTATTATATGTGTTAAAGAGGTCTAGAAAATTTAGAGCTAAAAAATCCAGCTTGTGGGCACAAAAATGCATCAAGAACACTTAATGGGGTTCAAATGGTGCACTTTGAGTGGTGTCCTTCGTGTCCTTGCTTTGTGGCTTGTCTAAGCACTCTAGAACTGAGCACCAAGAATTTCCATCATCTCCATATGGTTTCTTGAGGGTTCAAACAGATCCTTGTGAAATTCCATATCCATTCTCCGTGAAGAAACTTGAAACAAAGCCTTGTAGTGCACTTGAGAGCGCCTTAGCTTTTTTCCTTGTCATAGGTCCACTAGAAACATTCAATGGGTCCTTGCCTTCTCCATATGTGCCTTCCTTGATCATATCATCCATGAAGTTCACTCAGTTACGAGCAACAAAGGAAAGTATCAAAGTATGTGACTCAGATGTAGGGAACCTTGATGATCTTAGGTCAAAGGAGTACATATACCATGATCACTATAAAAAAAACTTATGGCACTCATATAATGATCCATGTAGTGTTCTCATGGTGGGTTGGTCCAGTACACAAGTTCTCCAACTTGTACCCGTACATAGACTAAATATCTTATATTAGTCTCAACATATGCTAGTCCTTATGTATTATTGCAACCCGCTCCATAATAATACTAGACCAGGGACATTTAAGAATATCATTATTCTAGCATTACAATTATGTTTATTATGCTACACAGAAACAAAACAACAAACATAATTGCTGGATTGATGCCTTAATAAAATATCATGACTCAATGTGCAAAAATACAATCATCTCATTATTGGCTTTTGGGCACAACATTAATATGTGCCATATTTGATCACCCACTTCATTGCTGGTAAGAGGAAGAGTACAGGCATAGTGACAAAGATAGGGCTTTTCTAACTTTTCTGCATTATCCATCGAGTGCACTGTCACTTAGGAGTATATTTTGTTTGGTTGGTGTAGGACATTGGATTTTGTGTGAGGACTGGGATAATATTTGTAGGACCGCATGTCTCAAGGTTGGACTAGAAGCTCAAGACTTTCCTACTAGGGAGACTGCTTATCAAGGTGGCAAGACCTGGACCAGCCGACATTGACTCAGTCAAAGCCATGAGGATGCTGAAGAAGAGAAAGCTTCCCGATTGCTTGATGAGGTTTATAATAAGTACCCATGAGGATATTTAGGTAGAGGAAAGAGTTGCTACTAAGGCCCTGGCTGCCTCTATATCTACTAGTATTCAACAGCTCATTTTATCAGATATCTTTAAGGGGTAGCAACTTATCCTGCATCGCCTTGACTTTATGACTAATCAGCTACTCATAGTGAGCTCCCATCTTTCTGCTGTTGAGGTGAAGACCTTGAAGTTGGAGGAGACAATACGCTTATACCTCCCCTAATCCCATCATGTGGGTAGATCGGCTTATGCTCACCAGTCTTCCCAGCATGAAGATGACTCGACTGACTACATTTGTGTGGTGAGTATGGATGGCCCAGACGTTGTTGATCATGTTTTCTATTTTCTTTGGAAGCCTTCCAATTTTTGATTGGAAGCTTTAATCAACCCTATTTTTGAAACCTTTTTGGAATGTCAACTTGTGAGACAAGTAATTGAATTTTCTTTTCAATGGTGGTATCAATTTCTATCACTTTTTTTTTCATGTTATTTTCATGCTAGTGCATTGAGGGCAATGTACAATTTAAGTGTGGGGGAGTGGGTTTTATTTTTAGCCCTTATACATTCTATTTTGGTTCTTTATATTTTTCAGCAATATCTCTGAGAATTTTGAAAATTTATAATTTTTAGAGCTTATTTTGTTTTGAATCATTTTGTTGAGCATGTGCTTATTAGAGTGTGGTTGGTAGTTTAATGTCTTGAGTTCTTAACTTGATGGCCAACTAAGTGATTTCTAATCTTTCACTTTGGTGCTTAATCTATTTTTGAAATGTTTTTGTGATTTATTGCAATCTAGTGGAAGATGATCTCTAAAAGCTATTTTTGCATTAAGTCTTTGTGTTTGGTACAGTATTCAAAGCAAGCAAAGTTTTAAGTTTCTATGTTGGCATGTAGTAAGTTTGGTTGATGGATTTGTAGTTGATTGTTGATGAAGTAAAGCAAAGTAGGGTATGGGTTATGCTACTTTTTTGCTTTTGATGTTGAAGTAGGTTGGGGTCTTCTCCCAAGGAAATTGTCGATCATAGCTTGAAAAGATGCTAAGAACATGAGTATGATTAAATATCATCTTGGATTATGTTGAGAATTAGCTTGGGCATAGACAGAGCTCCTGTAGTGTACACTTCGTGTAAAATTTTTTTAGCATATGACAAGGATTGGTAGAAAAGAAAATGAAACTGAAAAAAGTCAATTAATTGCCCAATCCATGGTTTGTGCTTTGAAAGGTTGTGCATAGTGAGCATTGGCTTAGTTTGGTTTTTGCATTTTACTTTGCATGAAAATTTGATATTACCCTTTTGAATTTGAGAGTGATGGGTTGCTTGCTTCAGAATTAATTGTTCCTATAAGTTATTTCTATTTTGAAAAGTGTTAGATAGATGAGTTTGCATACTTGGTAATCTTGTTAATTTATTAAGATCATTAGAGCCTCAATCCTCTCTATATCTTTTTGCTCAAGGAAATTATTCTACATTTTAATCATTTTAAAAGTTTTAGCATTTTTTTAATTTTTTTTTACCTTGAGTTTTTGCTTGAGGCAAGCAAAAGTTCAAGTGTAAGGAAAAAATACGATATGATCAAATTTAGTCATGTTTTCTATATGTTTTTACTTTGTATTCACCTACCTTTAGCTGTGTTTAAGCTAGGATATGGTGCTTAATTGTTTCGTATTTCACTTTTTGGTCATATTTTAGCTTCACTTGAGATAGAAAGGATTTCTGCAAAGTTTTAGAGCTAAATTGAAGGTTTTTATGAAGTTTTGGATTTGAAATTCCTTGCTACATGCCCTACAACATGCCCGTATCTAACTTACATGCCCATGTTCCAAACCATGTTTAATTTGGTGAGATCTTAAGTTCCAGAAGTGTTACATGATGTTGAACATGGGCGTGTACTAGACTATCTTTGTCCTATTTTAAGGTTTTTCATGGTTATTTTACAAGAGGGGAGAAGAAAAAGAGAGGGCACAAAAAATACATAGAAAAAAGAGAGTTTTTCATTGAGAAAGGCTGCTGGAGGTAATTTTTATGAGCAATACCATTTTATGAGCATCAAATCAAAGATTTTTGAGGAAAGAAAAGATTTAGCCATGGACAACTCTTTTCTTAGCTTTCTTTTGATTTTGTTATGTTTATTTTACAGCACCATGAGCTAAAATTTTCCTACTGATCCTTAGAGTAGATGAACCCTAGGATGATTTAGTGATTGTGATTGCTTTTTGGATTAATATGATTATCTATTTTTGTTGCAATTTATCCAATGTGCTTTGTTGCATTGATTAATATTAGCTAGCTTATTTATTCAATGTAGGATAATGAAAATACGTCAGGTAGTATTCGGTATGTTTACTAAAGATCACCATTGGATACAGGCAGCAATAGTTGTAATATAATGTCTTTGGACTAGTGTAAAACCTAGAGGTGGGTCACAGGACTTGTAGTGCATCCTTAGGAAGCACGACAGGCCTAGACACCCTATCGATGACTTAAGAATAGGGGTAGAGTAACGGGAATAGTAGGTAACTAATCTATATTAGGTAGTACTCCACGGTCCAAGTTAATCATAATCTTGTTAAACCAAAGTAAAAGCAATATAAAGGAATTTCTATGGGGATTCGATTCTATGTATGAGGTTTCTTATTGTTGATTATGTTACTTGTTTTTCTATTACCATTTGTTAGGTAGTAGTTTATTTTACTACATTAGTTTAGTTTAGTTAATTCAAGTTAGTTAGTTAAACAAACTCTTTTAATTGCCAGTTAAATAATAGAGAGAGGTAGAGTAAGGTAGACAACCTCCGTTCTTTAAGGAAAAATGATCTTGGTACATGCCACTCATATACTTTGATAATAGGTGCACTTGCTTGTGAGTTCAAATATTTTTAAGTATAGAGATATTTAATGCATCCACATTGTTTAATAGTGTAGCCAAAAAGGTTTATTATGAACTACAAACACACCAATGTGCATGGATTATAGGCTAGCCAACAAGATCACAGTGAAGTATAGGCACCCTACCCTTAAGCTTATTGACATGCTTTATGAATTGCATGGTTTTAGGATATTCTCTAAGATTGATTTATTGAGTGAACACCATCAAATCCAAATGAGGGAAGGGGATGAGCGGAAAACAACTTTCAAAACCTTATTTGGGCTATATGATTGATTGGTAATGCCCTTTGGTTTGACTAATGCACCTACCACTTTCATGAGACTTATGAAACATGTTTTGCATGATTTTATAAGAGAATTTATTGTTTTTTATTTTGATAACTTTTTAGTGTACAACAAGAGCCTAAAGGATCAAGTGGAATACTTATGACAAGTTTTGGGCACATTAAGGGAACAAAAGCTATATGCCTATCTTAAAAAATGTTCTTTTTGAACTAACCGTATCATATTTCTTGGATTTGTTATAAGTTCAAATGGTGTTGAACTTGATGAAGAGAGGGATATAAAAGAATGGACTATTCCTAAGTGGAATTTTGATGTGAGATCTTTTCATGGTTTAGTAATCTCTTATAGAAGGTTTGTTAAAGATTTTCCCACAATTATAGTATCTCTTATGGAGATTGTGAAGAAAAGTGTAGATTCAAGTGAGGATATACTCAAAATAAGGCTTTCAAATTGCTAAAAGCAAAATTAAGTAATGCACCTTTACTTACTTTGGTTAACTTTGTTAAGATGTTTGAAATTTAATGTGATGCTTTAGGGATAGATGTTGCAGTTGTCCTAATACAAGAAGACTACCCCATTGCATATATTAGTAAGAAGCTCAATGGTGCAAACTTGAACTACCCAACCTATGATAAAGAATTCTATGCATTGGTAGGGGCTTTGGAAACATGGTAGTACTACTTGTGGGCTAAAGAGTTCATTATTCATATTGACCATCAATCACTAAGGCACTTAAAAGGCCAAGGTAAGTTAAGGTAAAGACATGCAAGGTGCATTGAGTTTATTGAGTCTTTCCTTATGTGATTGAATATAAACAAGGTAATGAAAATGTAGTTGCCAATGCTTTGTCTATAAGGTGTACATTGTTCACCTTTGAAAGTTAAGTTGCTAGGGTTTGAGCACTTGAAAGATTTACATGCTAAAGATCCTGATTTTGCTGAAATCAATGAAAATCGTGCTAAAATTGCCCTTGTAAAGTATTTTCAACAAGATGGTTACCTCTTCAGGGATAATAGGCTGTATGTACCACAAAGCTCACTTGGAGAATTGTTTATAAAAAAGGCACATAGTGGTAGGTTAATGGAACACTTTGGAGTTGCTAAAAGACTTGGTGTTTTACAAGAACACTTCTATTTGCTTCAATGAAATGTGGTGTTGAAAGAATTTATTCTCAATGTATTGCTTCTAAAAAGGCCAAATCCAACCAAAACTTCTAAGGTTTGTATACTTTGTTACCCATGCCTTTTCATCCTTGGGTTGACATTTCCATGGACTTTATTGCCTACCTTTCATGGATAGATTTTCTAAGATGGCACATTTTACTCCATGCCACAAGATGGATGATGTTAGAAATGTAGCTAATTTTTTCTTAAGAGAAGTGGTTTGGTTGCATGGTATGCCAAGAACTATTTTCTTAGACAGAGACACCAAGTTCCTTAGCACCTTTTGGAAGAATTTTTGGGGTAAGTTAGGCATAAATCTATTCTTTTCTACCACTTGCCACCCACAAATAGACCATCAAATAGAGGTAATAAATCAAACGCATGCTACTTTGTTGAGAGCTATCATTAAAAAGAATTTCAAAACTTGAAAGGATTAGCTACCTTACGTGGAGTTTGCATTTAACTATATAGTGTGCTTTACTATTGGATTTTCACCCGTTGAAGTAGTATATGGTTTTAATCCACTAATTCCCATGGATTTAAGGCCATTTCCTACAAATGAGGTCGCTAGCTTAAATAGTGCTTGAAAGTCAGAATTTGTGGAGAAGCTTGATGATAAAGTTAAGCAACGATGCTGTTCACGCGGAGCCAGCATCTGATGTGGTCCGGTTAGGCAGAGCCAGCATCTCCATTGTGTGCAGTGGTATGGGCAGCAGGGGGTCTCGGAGGTGCGAAAGGAAGGCGTCCAGGGCAGATCGCCTTAGACGATGGTCGGCAGCTTCTTGGTCCCGTGGTAGGTGAGGACAGGAGATACCTCCGGTGTGGGGGACAGCCCGGAAGAGTGGTTCCTCAGGGAGACCTAGCTGAAACAATCAAAAAACAAGGGTTAGGAGGCCCCCGGAGTGATTTTCCGGGGGGCAACCTCCGACGCTCAAATCAGTTCTTAGGGAGAGAGGATGGCGTAGTAATAAGCACAAGAGGCGCTTGCCTGGCGGAGATCCTTCTGAGGGCTGGAGGGAAGAGCCTTCAGGCGGAGAGAGGAGAGCGTCCTCCATTTTCCATCCTTTCTGTCCCTTTTTTCTCCTCCAGAAGAGAGCCCAGCCCCCCTTCTGTGACCGTTTTCTTTGTATAAAAGAAAGGGGGTGACCCCTTTGGATTATGACACGTGTATGGTCGGATGGTGTACTTCCGGGCGTGGAGGACCCTAGCCACCTGTAGGCTCCTCGGGCCGGGAGCTGTAGCCCTTCGTGACAGGACATCAGACTACGACGGTGTGCCAGAGGGTGCCTGAAGGTGGCGTATCAGAGACGTATGTGACCGGAGTGTCAGAGACTCCTTAATTGCTCTTTCCGTACAACTGAGGTCCCTCTGGTCGATGTCTTACTTCGGGATGAGGGGCCTTCTCCCGGAGTCAGGCTGGTACTTCGGCAGTTCCATCTTCGGGGGGCTTTCTCCCATGGAGGGTGGTCGGTCCTTCTCCCCTGAAGCTGGCTTGGTCACCATCCCTAAAGAGGCGATACGCTGGTTCCCGAAGCTGGTTTTGGTGAGCTACCAAGGTCGTATGCCACAGGTGTATGACTTCTTTTACTCCGTAGTCCTTTCCGAGGTCCCAGACCTCAGGTGTCTGGCTCCCTCTTTCCTGTGGTCGGTAGGTGGTTAGGGTGATAGCACTTTGGCTATCAAGCAACAAACTGAAAAGAACAGTAGGCAACGTGCTACATCCAACAATAAAGGGCATAAGAGAGCTGTGTTGAAGCCCAGTGATTGGGTGTGGGAGCATGACATGGACCATGATAGAGCCCTTTAGCATGCAGCAGATGTTGGAATTCTTGGCACACCAAGATCCTTTTAAGATAGGATTTGAGCTCATTGAGCTAACTCTAGCTTAAACAGCTATCTAAGGCAGCTAAAAGTAGCTCCCTTTAGCTCAAGTCAGCTCACTTCAGTTATAAGTAGCTCAAAGTAGCTTGACTTCAGCTCAAGTCAGCTCAAGTCATCTCACTTTAGCTTCTGGTAGCTGAATGTAGCTAGACTTCAGCTCAAGTCAGCTCACTTCAGCTATAAGTAGCTCAAAGTAGCAGGACTTCAGCTCAAGTTAGCTTAAGTCAGCTCACTTCAGCTTTTGGTAGCTGAATGTAGCTGGGCTTCAGTTCACTTCAGCTGAGAGTAGCTAGCTCCAGCTCAAGGTCAATTCAGGGAAGTAGACCTTAGTTCATGGAGCTTGATTGGAGCTTAGAGGAGCTCAATGGTGCATAAGTAGCATAGTGAGCTAGCTTTGTGCCAGCTCACCTTGCTTTTAGCTCAAAACCACCAAGAGACACATCTTTTATGTAAAGGTATGTCTCTTCATCAAAAGAGATGACTATTGGCTAAAAGAACATGTCCTTTCATCCAAAGGAAGTGTTCCTTGAGTGAATAGACATGTATATTCGCCCATGAGGTGGTTGGGGTGGTTATTGCACCAAGAATGATGTCTTTTGACCTCAAGAGACATGTATATTCGCCCATAAGGTAGTTATGGGGTGGTTATAGGCCAAAGGAAGTGTTCCTTGGCTAAAAGACATGTATTTTCGCCACCATACATGACCCTTAGCCAAAGGAAGTGTTCTTTGGCTTAAAAGACACCTTTCTTGGTGTAAAGGTGTGCCTTTTGTTCATCTATAAATAGCCTTTAGTGGCTGGCCATTTTAAGCACGAATTCGGCACTCCATTTGCTCCATTTTCTTGAGAGAAAATTATTCTCCTCCTATTTTCTTTAGAGGCCGAAATATTAAACATTTTTTGAGAGCATTGTGGGTGGATTTACATTGAGATTGTTCAGCTCAATTCAAGCGTCAAGGTGCTCTTCCAAGATCAAGTTCTTCCTTTGTTCTTCACACATAACCAAGAAGGAAGGTACACATTCTTTCTTGATTTAGTAGCATGCTAGGATTCATTCATTATTTACATGAATGTTCTTAGTAGCATGCTAGGATTTGTTTACCACAATATGTATGTAAAACTAACATGCTATATCAAATGCAGAAAATATGTTAAACAAATTAGAATGATGCATGCTTATACTCATGTTGAACTCAAATGATCAAAATGCATGTGGCATATACAAGAGTAGATAACATAAAGATATGTTATCATGAGATCTTGAAATCTTCAGCAGATTCCTATAATGCTTCCCTAAGGCTTGAGACTTCAAGTTTAATAAGGTTTATGGTGCACAAAGGCTAAAGAGACAAAGAATAAAGGAAAGTTGAAAGAAAACAAAAGATGTGTGAAAAGAGTGACCAAGAGTGGGAAGATAGAAAAGAGTTTCTGAGAGAAAAGAATAAGGGGAAAGTCAAGAGAAGAAAAGAGTGCCATATTGAAAAAATGAGTGACACAAGGAAAGCCCCTAATGTGTAGAAACCAATGCCACTTTTGCTCTACAGGGAGTGTTTCCTTGTTTTAAATGAACAAACTAAGACATTTCTAAGTAATGTTGTCACTTTGTTGTCGGAGTTCAAAGACATGTTCCCCAAGGAACCAAGTCAACTGCCTCTCATCTAAAGGATTGAGCACCATACAGACTTGACCCCTTGAGCACGGTGGTAGGCCTGCCTACAGAAGCAATCTTAAGGAGTCGATGGAAAACCAAAGGCAATTGGAGGAACTTTTGGCCAAAGGATATGTTAGCGAGAGCTTGCGGCCATGTGCCGTTCTAGTATTGTTGGTGCCAAAGGAGGATAGCTTATGGTACATGTTCATGGACTATAGGCCTCTGAATAAAATCACTGTAAAGTGTCACCACACCATTCCTAGGCTAGATGATATGCCTGATGAACCACACATCTCTAGTATCATAATGAAAATCAAGACTAAGTTTTGGTTTTATGAATGGTCGGTCATGACCTTCAGGCTCACGAATGCACTTAGCATATTCATGTGGTTAATAAGCCATGTCCTGAGAGAATTCATAGGAAAATTTGTTGTAGTCCAATTTGATGACATCTTAGCCTATAACAAAAAATTATAAGAGCATGTAGGGCACCTAAATATACTTCAAGGATTGCTCATAGAGTGGAGGCTTCGTGTCAACCTTAAGAGGTGCTAGTTTTGCACTAACCATGTGATCTTCCTTTGATATGTTGTTAGTTCATAGGGCATTGAAGTAGAGCATGAGAAAGTGAAAGCTATCTGATAATGGCCTACACCTAAAATCATCTTAGAGGAGAGGTCCTTCCATGGACTGCCAAGTTTCTACTGGAGATTTGGCAAGGACTTCTCAACCAGTATAGCATGGAGGTAGTAAAGAACAACATTAAGTTTAGGTGAGAAAAACAACAAGAGCAAGCCTTCTGATGCTCAATGAGAAGCTAAGCCAAACATCATTTATAGCCCTACCTAATTTTGACATGGCCTTTGAGATAGCGTGTAATACTTCAAGAGTAGGGATTCGGGTAGTGCTAATGCAAGAAGGTTGACTTGTAGCATACACTAGTGACACCCTCAAAGAAGTCACCTTAAATTATCCTTTCTATGAAAATGAGTTATATGCATTAAGGAGGGCACTATAACCTTGGAGACGCTACTGGAGTTTATGATTCAACTGGACCATCAATGACTCAAGCACCAAAATGGGCAAGGTAAGCTTAATAGGAAGCATGCTAGGAATATTGAATTCATTAAATCGTTCTTCTATGTTAGGAAGCACAAGCAAGGGAAAGAGAACATTGTGGCAAATGCACTATCTCGATGGTGCACTTGTTCACAACTCTTAATACCAAGTTACATGGTTTTGAATTTCCAAAGGACTTGTTTGGTAAGGACCAAGACTTTGGGGAGATTTATACTCAGTGTGCTAGGCAAGTTTTGGGAGGTTTTATCAACAAAAAGGTTGCTTGTTGTGGAAGAATCGACTATGTGTGCCCAAAAGGCCTTTGAGAGAGATGTTCATGAGGGAGTCCCATAATGGCAGGCTAATGGCGCACTTTGAAGCCACCAGAACACTTGAGACTTTAAAGGAGCACTTTGATTAACATTGGATGGGATGAGATGCAGAAAGAACACATGATAGGTGTATCATATGTAAGATCGACAAATAAAGTAAGGCCCCAAGGTTTGTATAATTCACTTCATATTCTTATGCACACTTGGATTGACATCTCTATGGATTTTTTTGTGGGTTTACCAGGGATAAGGAATGGAAAGGAATCAATCTTCATGGTAGTGGATTGGTTCTACAAAATGGCTTACTTCAATGTTTACAACTAGACGGATGATCCCAGACATGTGGTTAGATTGTTCTTTTAATAGATGGTACGATAGCATAGCATGCAAAGGACTATTGGCTTAGATAGGTATTCCAAGTTCCTTAGCCATTTTTTGAGGACCTTGTTGGGAAATCTAGGCATTAAACTAATATTTTCCATCACTATTCATCCCTAAATCAAGGGCCAAATTGAAGTTACTAATTGGACATATGCTACATTACTAAAAGCCATCATCAAGAAGAGTCTAAGAATGTGGGAAGAATGCCCACCTCATGTGGAAGAGGTTAGCAGGGCTTAGGCCACATAGAGTAGTTGGGATGAGCTCAAGAAAGGACAATAAGATAAATGGCTAAACATACTTGAGAAGCAAAGCTCATATGCACTCTAGTTCACATGCACACATCTGAGGACATACACCTGAGACTCTTTAAGACCCTATGACACATGCCCGTTGACATGGCCATCAATGGCCTTTGCCCAGAAAGCTTATAAAATTTATCTCACAGTGGTTGGAATTGGCAAGTTGTGTATGCGCACAGATTAAAACTCTGTGAAACTAGTTGATTAACCTAGAATATGCAAAATGCATGCTCTTTATGCTTTGACTGAAGTAAATGGAAATCATTAAAACATTCACTTGGCCAAGATATTTTCATAAAGAAAACAAGTTCAAATAGCCAAACCATACAAAATCAACATTTGTATGGTTATTACTACACATAACAACCATGTGAGAGCATTCAAGATAAATTAGACATATGCTCCTCACCTTTTACCCACTTTGGTGTAATCCAGTTATGGTGCCAAAATTGTGCATTTAAAATCCTAGGATTGGTATGTCTTGTAGGCCATAAGAATAATACCCTTAATGTGTATACCCAAGTGGCCCTCTTGGGTACTATGTGAATACATGCATATTAGTCTAACCATTACACACATATTTCACATTTTATGCACATCTACACATCATGGCAGTAAGGAAGAAAAATACTAGCACAAGTCTTAATCTTGGCTACCATGTATTAGGCAATCTTGTTAAGTTCATGTTTCCAACCACTGCAGCTGAACTTCTCTCAAAAAACTGTATTAATCTACCCATGTACCCACCTATTTTATTTTCCCATTATCAATCAAAAACTTAGAACAAACCAAGGAATTTTTTTTACATCAATAGCGCACTTATGGACCATGTTAGGAATTTTTTAAGTTGGTTACAAAATTCTGACCAAATGAACAGTAAATTAGCCAAATTTGTAATGTCATAACTTTGGCTACAGGGCTCCAAATGCAGGAATTCCAAATCTCAGTTAAACCTCTAGATGTGAGCTAGGTTTGGCCAAACGTTCATACAAATATTCACTCTACAAGGGGAGATATAGAACTTTGAGTGCAGGGTCAAAACTCTGTCCACTTTATGACCATTACGCCCATACAAAATTTCATAAATGTGCAAACACATCATTCACAAGGTGTAAGCCCTCCAAGGCTATCCCATACCTTTCCAATACATATAGGAATTACATGATTTTGTATATAGCAACTTTATGTGGTCAAAACAGAATTTTCAAACAAGCAGCCTATCATTCACACTTCGACAGCTTGTGCCCACCTTCACATACATAGCAAAACCATCCTCATATGTTCACATACTTGTTCCAAATGTACATGAATTACATGTACATGCATCCAGGCACTAAATAATGGCCTTAACTCAGCTAAATACATGCGCCGAAGTCACAGGAGATCCTTGAGACACAATGCACACCAAAACAGGATGCTGGACAGCTGCTGCATAACACAATAAGAACCGTCACTAAAAATAGAAAATGTGCTCGTAAAATTACCAAAATTACCAGATCATAACTATACACATGAAGTTCATCTACCTGAAATTTTAGATCAAAATGCAAATGAAAATGGTCATTTTGAATGTGATTTTTCTGCTGGATGTGAAATGGTCAGATTTGTGGGAAGCTAAGTTTCATGGAGAAACTTAGTAAGGAGAACACTTTAACACTAAGGTGATGTAATCTTTAGCAATCACCTGCTTCCAAAGACACTAAAACACAAGAAAACACAATGCAAATATCCAATATAGAGCATCCAAATGCAGCAATCAAACACAAACAACAAACACATGTATGCAGCAGCAACAACATTCATTGGTTGGTCCATAAAACATGTAATAAACATAAGTAGATCACCATGGCAGCCATCCTCAAGAATAAACTTGGCCTTAGAAGATTTTTAACACTTGTTAGTACTAACTTTGGGCTCTAGAAACCCTTAAATTCGCTGCCATCACTGCACACTTCACACTAGGTCACAAAACCTTCACTAAGTGCACTCCCCTCACTAAGCTTGGTTCATCAAGCTCATGACTCTCTTCCAAGCTTATCCCTAGCTCCATGGATTCTTGTAAATATCGTAAACATGCCATGAGAGCAAGAGAACTCCTTACTTTTCTTTGGAAATCCAATAAACCTTAGATAAACCTGAAAACTAGGGTTTTTGGTCTTCCTTGATGCTTTGGTTGTCTTCTCTTGCCTTTTCTTGATTGTTTGCAGTAAGGTGGATATGGAGGGATGTGGAGGAGTTTAAAGAAGAACCCTAGCAGGTGGAGGTGAATTTTTTGGAAGAAAATGGGGAGAAAATGATTTTTTTTCGAACTTTATTTCTTTTTTGGCCTTTAGCAATGGCATGTTTGCAAATTTTGTGAACTTTACGCCACACTTGGACAACATTTGACCAGCCATTTGGGATGGGAAAATGACAGTTTTTGGCCTATTTTAACCTTGGTCAAGGGCCTTTTTGTTACCACCACACAAAAATGGAAGAATTACAAGTGTGTCATAATGGCAAAAAACCATTATATTATGTAATTCTCACCATAGTGATTGAAGTGTGGGGGGTAAAAGGCATGATCAACACCTCCTTAAAAGTGTTCCAAGAGAAAAGCCTTAAGGAATTCTTGTTTTTCAAGCAATCTATTGACTTTTTTCTAAGGTTTTGGAAATTCGAGTACTCAATTGCAAAACTCTCAAGAAAGAGACTTGGAGAGTTATGGGAAGGACATGAATGGTATGAAAGTGCTATTGGAGGACCAAATTGCTCATGGAAGACATGTTTGGACAAAGGAAATACTAAAGGAATTAAGGACCTAAACGTCTTAGTGTAAACCTTAAGGTGTTCAAGCTTTTGACTTAAGTCTAAGGGTGGAATTGTGGGGTTATCCTACCATGGGGGAGGCAGCGAAGACTTGATAAATAGTCAAAAATATTGGGCACATGTGTACCAATGAGTTTAAGACATAGAAACCATAATTAGTGAGAAGGAAAATGACATAAAGCAAGGTTAAGCTTGTTTATGTGTGTTTTGTGCCCTTAAGCTCATTTAAGGCCATTTAAATGGCCAAATCACTTCTCTCTCATTTTCATCCCCCTCCAGTCCAAGAACACAGCGACACTTCCTCCATAGGCACCACACCTTCAAACTTGCAATTGATTGAAATTGAAGGCAAAAGGAAGCAATTGGAAGCAAACTAGAGCTATTGCTTGGATGCTTCAAGGATCATGCTTGATTTTTAGCCTACCCACTTTGGTAAGGGTTATCTTGCTCTCATGGGATTTTTTTTTCTGTATTTTGATGAACCAAGCTTAGTGGGGGGAGTGCACTTATTGAGGGTTTTGTGACCTAGTGTGAAGTGCACAAAGATGGCACTGAAATGAGGGTTTATAGAGCGCAAAGTTAGTACAAACTAGTGTTAAAATCCTCCTAAGACCAAGAATTAGCTTGAAGAGGGTTTTCATTGTGATTTGGTTTTGTTTATTATGTGTTTTATGGACTAACCTATGGTTATTGTTGCTGCTACATTTCATGCGTTTGTTAGTTGTGAATGGCTGCTGCATTTGGTTGCTATATCTTGTATGTATACATTGTAGTTTTTGTGCTTTAGTGTCTTTTGATGTAGGTTTTAATGAGGATCACATTGCCTTAAGAAACCAAGTGCTACCTTTACTAGGTTTCTCAATGAAACTTACTCCCCTCAATTCTGTCATTTTAGGTCTAGCAGAAACATCACCTTCAAACTACCTTTGTGGTTTCATTTTTTATCTGAAATTTCATAAACTTAAACTTCCATATATCTAGTTGTGATCTAGAAATTTTGGTGATTTTAGGAGAACATTTGGTATTTTTAATGGTGGTACTTATTGTGTTGTGCAGCAGCTGTCCAGCATCCTATTCTGGAGTCCGTTGTGTCTCAGGCACTACTATAACTTAGGGTGTGTATTTAGCTGAGTTAAGACTATTGTGTAGTGCATGTATGCATGTACATGTATTGTATGTAAAATGAGACAATTACGTGAACATTTGGGTAATATTTTGGCTATGTAAGTGATGTGGTGCAAAGCTGCCTAAGTGTGAACGATGGGCTGCTTACTTGTAAATTCTGTTTTGGGTACATGAAGTTGTTAAAATCAAGGGAATGTAATTCCTATGTGTAATGGTCATATATGGGATAGCTTTGGAGTGTTTTCCCTTGGTGAATGAAGTGTTTGTACGCTTATGAAATTTTGTATAGGCAAAATGGTTATAAAGTGACCAGAATTTTGACTTTGGAGTTAAAGTTCTATATATCCCCGTGTAGAATGAATATTGTATGAAATTTTGACCACACCTATATAACATCTAGAGGTTGAACTAGAATTTTGAATTTCGTAATTTGGAGCCCTGTAGCCAAAGATATGATGTTGCAAATTTGGCTAAGTTACTATTCATTTGGTCAGAATTTTGTAACCAACTTAAAAAATCAATAACTTGGTTCATAGGTGGGCTATTGATGTAAAACAAAATTCCCTAGTTTGATCTAAGTCTCTAATTGATAGTGGAGCAAAGAAAATAGGGGGCTAAATGGCTAGAATGATACAGTTTATTAGTGTAAGTTACAGGTGTAGTGGCTGGCCACTAAAACTTAACAAGATTGCCTACTGTATGGTAGCCAAGATTAACACTTGTGCTAGTGTTTTCCTTCTTTGTTGCCATGGTGTGCATGAAATGTGAATATATGTGTGATGGTTGGACCAATATGCATTTGTTTACATAGTGCCCAAGAGGGCCACTTGGGTATGCACACTAAGGGTAGTGTTCTGATGGCCTACAGAACATTACCAATCTTGGGAGTCTAAATGCACAATTTTGGCACCATAATTGGACTACCAGGGAATGGGTAACAAAAATTGGTATCAGAGCATACTGAGAGTGTAATGCCCGGAAAATCCAAAGTGATTAGGTCCCGGGCTAAGTGGATTTAGAGCACGAGAATTTTCCTTAATTGGGAATTAAGCTCAATTAAATTGAGGAGACATTGAATTAAGTATGGCTTAGGCATAATTGAGTGTTGGACACTCTTGAGATTTAGCTTGGCTTAGGCCAAGAATGTTAGTGATTAAAATGGTGGAATTTAAAGTTGAGGGACTCAATTGCACAAGGGGATTTTTTAGGGAAGGGCTTAATTGCACAAATTGAGAAGATTGTATGACTAGAGGGGAATTAGCCCATTTTGCATGGAAAAATTAGCAATGGCTGGCCATTCCCCCCTAAATCACCATTAAATAAATGTAAACCCATCCCTCCACTTCGCCTTAAAATAATGCACCTACCCTTCCACTCACCCATGTCCCCCACCCACGATTCTTTATTCATTTACCCATACCTCCCACTCACCCATGTCTCCCACTTACAATTTTTTAATCCCCCACTACACAATTCTTTATACACCCACTGCATACTCCACTAAGCCATTTCCCACTCTTATCTCTCCTATGGCCTGCCAACACTCTCATTTTCACTCATTCACTTACTCAAACACTCACCAACACTCTAACTCTCTTCTACTCTCTTGAACATTCGGCCATCACTTGTTCTTCACCTTCCAAAAACGTTTCCAACTCTTCTCCTCCATAATACATTCGGCCATAGCAAGAAAACAACCTTCCTCAAACAAAAACCAAGTGTTCTTGGTGAATCTCAAGCTTTAAGGCCATACAAAGCAAGGATCAAGTGAAGAACTTGAGGAAGATCAAAGAGGAAGATTCGGCCATCACCATTTCTTGGTGATTTTAAGCTCCAATCAAGGTGCTCTTTCCATACTTGTGCTTCTAAATTCATTGGAAGCAAGGAATCAAGTGGAGGCTTGAAGGAGATCAAGCTTACACTTTCGGCCTCACCACCTTGTTAAGGTTTAGTAAGTAAACACCAAGTGTTCTTGGTATTTCATGTTCTTTAAGCTAAACACCAAGTTTTCTTGGTATTTTGTGAAAGATTTGGTATTTTGTGAAAGATTATGTATCCTAACAATTTGGCCATTTTTGGTTTTTATGCTAGAAAACAAGTTCTAGTCTCAACAAGCAAGGAAGATTAAGGAAATCAAGCTTCTAAAGCTTTCGGGCAACTTGGTTACTAAGGTTTTATGGTAATGATTCCTGTACTCCCTTGAGTATTTGGGCCCCTAGGTGATGGTCAAAGAACCAAATGATCCTACGAGTGTTAAGAGGGCTTTGTGTGTTATTGCTTCGGCAATTCTGTTTTTTTGCTCATGAGCTAAGTTAAGCAAGCATTACAGGCTAGGATTTAAGTAGGCCAGCTTAATTCCTATGCTAAGTGAGCTCTCCGAAAATGTTAAGTATATGAAATAATGACATAAAATATGAGGGATGCTTGCTGCCCTTCTATGAATAAGGTGTTAAGTGGTGTGTGTGTGTTTGTGTGCTTCTCTGTTTTGATGTGCATGCTAACCCCCGATTATGATTATTATGGTATATGCATGTATCTTGTGTTTTCTTGTCTTAGTGTTTTCTTTGCAGGAACTTGGAATATTTATTGCCATTACATCCTTGGCGTGTATTAGGCCTTGGAGGCCATAAGTTAAGCATTAGATGCCATAGAATCCTTATTGAGTTTATAACTCACCTGCCCTATCTACTTTTGCAGGAAAAGGTGTGCTTGAGAGATCAAGGTAAGAGTTTTGGGTACACTTTGTAATTTGCTAAGGTTTGGTATGTATGTGGTATTTGCTCAATATTTAAAAAATTCTAGATGTTTTAAGTGCATGTAATCGAGCTAATAAGTGTGGACTCTATGTGCAGGACTTGAAGTCTAGAGTTGTGGGAACAAATTCTTAAGGTGGAAACTTGTGTTCTATGGCTTGGTTGGACAACATGTGTAATTTGTTGGTTTCACCTGAATGACCAAAACCATGGACTTAATTACAAATTGGCCAAACTTGGTTTTGGACATGTAATTGGACTTTGGACTTTGTGGGTATTTTTATTGCTTGGTAGACTTACCAAGGCCCATGCATGAACTATGTGTTGGGTTTCGGGAGCCAAACAGCGCATCAGAATTTAACCGAAACCCTCCAGGATCCAAGTGAAACGGGGTAAAATGGGTTTGAGATCTCTCACTCAACTGTAGAGTCGAATCACAAAACTTGAACAGTTGACGTGTTCAAGCTCTCTATGGTATCCGCACGAGCCTCTCGGGATCACCACGCTTCCACCGCGTCCCGGCAGATATGTTTCTCTTGCGCTTGCAGTGCTAGCTTGCGTCCTTCAAGGAATTGCAAGAGAAGAGTGCGACTGTCCTTTTGGGAGGCTAGGGCAAGGAGACCTACGAATTTCTCACTAGAAGTTGTATTTATAGTGACACTCAACTTCTGGGCCTAATGGGTTTCAAAGCCCTAATCCAATTAGGCTTTAATTTTGGGCTTAATAATGGCTTAACTATTTGGCCCATTATTAATATGAAATTATTGTGAAACCAAAACCGCAATTATTAGCTCATGCACTCTAATGATCCAAATAGCTTTATGTGTGCGATCCAATAGGCTCTTACCATGTTGGCAATGATCATAAATCACATTTATGATCATAAGCAATGAGCGGTGTCTAGCAACACATCATTGCTACCCAAGTGAGAAGATTGTCAATGATTCGACTAAACCTTTATGATCATCACCGATATATGCCACTGTCCCTTTGTCCAAGATATCAAGACTAAGCACGAGAGATGGAATGTGTCACTCTCGTATAGCCCAATCATTGGTTTCTTGATTACCTAGTAGACCAACTTAAACTGATGACATTAATATCTTATATCAACTCATCCGAGCATGGCCATGCATTTTTCTAAGTCTTACTCTATCAAGGGGCTTGAAGATATCACTCCCGTTACATAGGAGGGACAAATCCCATCTTGATCATACAAATCCCTCCGCATGATATGTGACATACCCAATGACCTCCTTCAAGTTCACTTAGTTACGAGCAACAAAGGAAAATATCAAAGTATGTGACTCACATGTAGGGAACCTTGATGATCTTAAGTCCAAGGACTACATATACCATGATCTATGAAAATCACTTATGACACTCATATAACGATCCATGTAATGTTCTCATGGTGGGTCAGTCCAGTACACAAGTTCTCCAACTTGTACCCATATACAGACTACATATATCATATTAGTCTCCACATATGGTAGTCGTTATGTATTATTGTAACCCATTCCACAATAATACTAGACTAGGGATGTTTGAGAATATCATTATTCTAGGGTTACAATTATGTTTGTTAAGTTATGCATAAACAAAAACAACAAACATAATTGTTGGATTAATGCCTTAATAAAATATCATGACTCAATGTGCAAAAATACAATCATCTCATGATTGGCCTTTTGGGCACAACACTAGCACTATGGATATTTAATTGTCATGAAACTTGAAGCATGTTGAAATTTGACTTAAATGCATGTATTGGGCTTAAATAAGATCTTGGACAAGTTAAAAATGTTCTTTGGTAAATTGGGCCATATGCATGTTAAGTAGTAAAAGGCCCACAAGCCCATGTTATGTTGGTAAATTGGACCATATGCATGTTCAGTTGTAAAAAGCCCATAAGCCTATGTTTAATATGGAAGCATGAAATATTTGGGCTACGTATGTGCACTTAAGAAAGAATATGCAAATGGAATTGGAAAAGCATGAAATTGGATGCATGTGTTAAAGAATGGCTCTTAAAGGAAACTATGTGCATGTATGTGAAATAATGGATGCCTAGGTACTAATTTGCATCTAGAGAAATCAAGTGAATATGTGCACTAGTGAATACCAAAACACACATAAACATGCAAGGCATATGCATGAAAATAAGCTTTCAAGCTTGGACTTGGTATTTTGTTTGCCATGCATGTTCTTGGCTAAGCTTGGGTAAAAACCATGAAATGAACACATAAAATTCCACATAGGTGCTAGCTTGTTTCTGAGAGCACTTCAACTTAACCTTCAATAAGAATTTAACAAGCTAGTACTAATAAGTATCCTGGGGTTCGTGCCCATAAGTCTTAATAAGTGTTAAAAGCCCCCTTTTGTGTAATAAAAACTTTCGCTGCATGTTTTAAGTAATCGGGCCCAAATGGGCCAGGGGCAGTTTAGGGCATGACAGAGAGCATGGTCTATACATGTACATAGCATATAGTTGCATTGCATGCATCTACAGACATGAACTCAGTTTGGTCAGCTGCTAGTGTCAGGTACCATTCAGATACCTATGACCTTTATATGGGCTCTATGATGAATCATCAATGTAGGAAGTAAACATGGTTGCCACAAGGAGAGGGGAACCACCCCAAAGTCCTCATACTAACTCTAGGCAACAAAGAACTAGACAGAATAGAGGGAATCAAGGGCAACAGGGAGTACCAAACCCTGAAGTGCCTCAGGTTTGGTTAGAGCTTCAGAGGAACTTAGCTCTAATTAATCAAAACTTAGTAAGGCTTATTGAAGCACAACAGCAAGGAGTCCAAGTAGCTCCAGCAGAAGCAGTTCAGGATGCACAATAGCAACCTGAAGAGGATACTACGAACACTTCTATATATGTTCCTTCTGAAAGCTGAAAAGATACAAATGATGAGACCATTGAGGAGGAAGATGAAGATAGGAGAAATCCAAGAGGAAGAAGACTAAGGTCTGATATTGGTCAGGTATCCAGGACTGATAGCCGAAGGGCTATCGCCCCTTGAAGGACTTCACATGTGTGCACCACCCTTGGCCAGCGCACCACCTCCGGTTCAAATAGAGACAACAAAACCCTGGCAAAGAGAGGGCCTCAACACCCTCGGACAAGCCGGATAGGCGCTACCCTCAGGAAACCCATGGGACCAACTTCAGTCAGAAGGGACCCTTCCCGAGGGTTACCTCGCACTGACCTCACGTGCCCAAAACCACCTTCGGATACGCTTTGGGCCACCCTTTGAGTGCGCTCACGAAGCTCCATCGTCAGGTAGCCGAGCCTAACCTCAGGAGAGCTGAACCGAAGGTGCCTCATACAAACAAGGGACCTCCCTCCAAAGAAGCTCACCTCCCTGAATGAGCTCTATACTCCGAAGGAGTTTGGTCCCCCGAAAAGGCCACGTGGACATACGAGAAAATGGCTGAGGAGCCTCTGACACAAAAGCCTCACACACACCCCTAACACAGGCACCCCTATCACAGTACCTCCACTGACACCCTTGGTTAGAATGGCCTAAGGCCAGCTGGAGGAGCCCTTTGCAGAGGTCTGAACTAAATCGGGCTAAACACATGTCACCATCTCAGTAGGCTATGTCAAACAGCCTTCTACCTGCGCCCTCTTATAAATACTTGCATAGTGCTTTCATAAGGACCACGAAAAGGTAACAGGGAATTCTTGCTATACTCTGCTTACTATTCCATTTCTCTACTCTCACAAAGTACTAACTTGGGCGTCGGAGGCTCCTCCCCCGGAAAATACTCTGAGGAGCTCCTAACCCTTATTTTTTTGAGTCCTTGCAGTCCTTTTCCCACCGGAGGCCCCTCATCCAGGCGTTCCCTCACCGGAAGTTCCTACTCCAGGCCACCATGTTGCACAACGAAGATGCGGAATGGCATCATGTGGCATTGTCTGTGGGAAACCCTTCCCAGGTCACCATCGTAGAGACTCGGCCTTCCAAAGACAAGGGGCTCCCGAAGTCCCTCTTTGCATCGGAGGCTCAGCCGGTGACCGAGCAGCCCACTGCAGAAACTTCTACGCCGGAGGACGACTACCCTCTAATAGTGATGTTAGGCTTCTTACGAGACTTCCAGTGCTCCATCATCGCTGAAATGACTCTGCAACTCAATCAGAGGTGGCCCCAGCCTCCTTCAGTCCGAAGGGCCTTCCCCTCGGCAACGCACCGGGAGAGAAGCCCAAGGTCTACCCACTAGAGTTCCAAGAGTGAGGGCTCTCATGATGCATCTTCGACAGAGGACATGCCCTCTAGGGTACGACCCACCAAAGAAAGGGCCCCAAAATAAACTAGGACCTCTCATCGGTGGAGTCCATCCTTGTACCAAAGGTCCCAGTCTCCTTGCCGCCAAAGTTACTCTCCGAGAAGGAGAAGAAGTTCACCATTGCCGGCGACCACCCGGCAGCAAGGGGAAGCTAACACAGCTACCCTCATGGAGAAGATCCTTGGAAGACTGGAAAAGGTTGAGAGGTAAATGTCCCAAAAACCAGTCTAGTCAGCATTGTCCGATGCTTATACCGGAGAAGAGTCACCCTTTGTACGGGAAGTAGTGGAGGCGCCCATGCCTGGTGACTTTAGGGTGCCATGCTTGGAAACCTACAACAGGCGTAGTGACCCCCAGGCACACCTAACAAAGTACAAGCGAAGCATGGTGCTCCATGGTGCAGATGACGCTACCCTCTGCAAGTGTTTCGAGGTGACCCTCTCCGGTCCAGCAATGGTGTGGTATAACTCCCTGGCCCACAAAACCTTGCTAAGTTTCCAGGAGCTGTCTACTGCCTTCACCAAAAAGTTCATTGGCAGCAGGCCAACAGCCAAGATGTCGGTGCAGATGTTCAACATAGCACAGCGAAGTGGGGAAACCATTCGCGACTACATCAAAAGGTTCAACTGAGAAGCACTAAGCATGCCCGACTTTCGGCCCGAGATTCGCATCCTCGCAATGATAAGAAGACTTCGGAGAGACTCCTAGCTCTTTTATGAGTTCTCCAAGGACCCCTCAGACACCCTCGGGGAGTTCTACTAAAGGGCCAAACAGCACATGACGGCCGAAGAACTCAGAATAAGGGGACCAAATGTGGAACACCGTCAGCCCAAAGGACCAAGCCACCAGCCGTGTTACCAGAATAAGGTTGGAGGAAGGCCCTAAAAACAAAAGGGGTAAAAGGCCAATGGCGTTCATTCCCCTGAATGCCACGAGGGCCAACATTCTCATGGCCTTTTACCCCTACAGGGATACCCTCGGCTGAGAGGAAAAGAAAGATAAGAGAAATCTCCATAATGGAGTATGGGAACTCACCGAACAGGCTTGTTCGCAAAGACGGGTCCACTGTGAAGTTCCCCTATGATGACCCGCTCCTTGTCATGACGAGCATAGGAAGTTGGGACATCAAAAGAGTACTTCTGGATGATGGCTCCAACACCGACGTCATCTTTTTGCACCTTCTGCCTAACTTAGGCATTTCAAAAAGTGACCTTAACACAGTCAATTCCCCCACCTTCGGGGTTGGGCCATCTGAGCTCCCCGTCCTCGGATACATCGATCTGCCCCTAATGCTAAAAGGGACCTCGCGTCAAAGTCAGGAGGAACTGTTCGCCTCCATTCTGACGAGGTTGATCATCATTGATGTTCCTTGATCATACAACGCCATCCTCGGAAGGCAAACTCAAGGCAATCTCCACATCCGCCCGGATGTAAAGTACTTAATAGTCACCTTCACAACTAAAGAAGGAGATGCAGAGATCTTCATTGACCAATCTGAGGTTAGGAGGGTCTTTACCAATGCTAGACAAAGCCCAGCGAAGGTCCAAGTACAGACTTTGGCTACTAAAGATGCCATCATGACAGGCGAAGAGACAGCAAAAGAGCGAGTTGAAGAGTTGGAAAAAGTATAAACAAAAGATGTAGAGCTGGTCCCCAGCCGGAACACCTGAGTGGAGAAAAAATTGGCCTAGGGTGACAAAGGTAGGCTTGTATCTTTCTTGTTAAGGAACAAAGATCTATTCACCTACACTCCGAAAGGCATGGCTTGGGTCGAGCTCAGCATAATCCACCATAGTGTCAAAGTACGCCTTGACGCAAGGCCGGTTTGGTAGAAAAAATGAAACCTATCGGCTCATAAGAACCCTTTTGTTAAAACCGAAGTTAAGCACCTGATTGAGGCAGGGGTAATAAGAGAAGTTAAATACCCCGAATGGCTCAGCAACGTGTGATAACCGAAGTGCTATCGCCCTGTTTACCCACCGACCACGGAAAAGAGAGAGCCAGACACCTGAGGCACATGACCTCGGTAGCTCGCCAATTCCAACTTCGGGAGCCAGCGCAGCGCCTCTTTCGGGAAGGCGGCCACACCAGCTTTGGGGGAGAAGGACCAATCACCCTCCGAGGGAAAAAGGCCCCTGAAGACGGAGACGTTGAAGTTCCAGCCTGGCTCCGAAGAAAGGCTCCTCACCCCGAAGTGAGACATCAACCAAAGGGACCTCGGTTGTACGGCAAGAGCTATCAAGGAGTCTCTGACAGTCCGCTCACATACGTCTTTGACACCCCACCTTCAGATACGCTCTGACACGCCATCGTAGTCTAATGTCCTGTCACGAAAGGCTACGACTCACGGCCCGAAGAGCCTATAGGTGGCTAGGGGCCCCTACGCCTAGAAGTATGAACATCATCCAACCATACACATGCCATACACATGTAATCATCTGAAGGGGTCACCCTCTTCCTTTTACCCAGGAGAAATCATCATATGAATAGGGCCTTCTGGCGAGAGAACAGAGAGAGAGGCCAGAAAACACAGGACGCTCTACTTCCTCCACCTAAAAACTCTCCCTTCGCCTAAATGCTCTCCCTTCGGCCCTCAAAAAGACACGCCAGGCAAGAGTCACTTGTGCTTATTACTGAGTATCTTTCCTTCTCAAAGCACTGACTTGGGCGTCGAGGTTCGCCCCCGGAAAACCACCCTGGGGGCCTCCTAACCCTTGTTTTTTGAGTGTTTCAGCCAGGTCTCCCTGAAGAATCACTATTCCGGGCTCTCTCACACACCGGAGGTACCTCCCGTCCTCGCCCACCATGGGACCAAGAAGCTGCCGGCCATCACTGAAGGTGATCCACCCCGGACGCCCTCCTTCTGGACTAACCCTCACCTCCAAGACCCCCTGCTGCCTTCACCACTGCACACAGTGGAGATGCTGGCTCCGCACCAATGGACTGCATCATCTGGCGCCATCTGTGGGAAATCACTCCCTGGTTGCCGAAGTTAAAGCTCAGCGTTCTAAGGAGAGAGGACTCCCGAGGTCCCCGTCCGCGCCAGAGATTCAACGGGCAACCAAATAATGGCAGCAAGGAATTCCCTACCCGAGGGTGAATGCCCTCTGACTATCACCATAGGCTTCCTGCACAAATTCCCATGCCCTGGCATGGTCGAAATGATGCAGTAGTCAAGCCAAAGAAGGCCGCAGCTTAATTCAGCCCGAACGCCCCTCATCAGTACCTCGTTGGGATAAGAGTCCCATATCAATTCATAGGAATTTGGGAAATAGAGATTTGAGTCCTCGGCGGGAAGCATACCCCCCAGAGTATAACCAACAGGAAAAGCAAGGTCGGGATGACCCAGGCCTCCCCGCCGAAAGAGTTCTGCACCCGAGGAAGAAATCGCCATCTCTTCAGCAACGAAGTCAAAGCCAATTGCCCCAAAAGGTCATCTACGACTTGACGAGCGGGCAGAAGGCGCCGACTCTACTTCCCTGGACACGCTATCGCCGTCCCAAGGGATCCGCCTCTGCGTGACCTGGGGAAAAAGAGTAGAGCATTCGAAAAGGACTATCGAAATGGTGCATCAAACTCAAGGAGTGCTACATCGCGCGTAAGGCTAGAAGGGCAGCAGGCGCCCAAGTACTGGCAGACTAGATCACCGAAATCCTAGAAGTAAGGAAGGTTGAAACTAACAAGGGAGACATAGTGAAGGTAGATCCAGAGTGGAAGCTCCTTGTCAGTGGAACCCCAAGCGTAAAACATCAGGGCGCTAGGATACCCCCTCGGGGGCCTGAAGGCAGGGAGGCCACCAAAACGATCAAATTTGATTACCAAAAGTGTTGGCCCACCCAAGCATGGCAACGCTAGGTATAGTAACCTCGCACAAGAAAGCGGAAAGATCCTATGAAAAGGAATCTTGCAACCAAAGAGTCCCGAAAATCCTCATGAAGAGGCAGAAAGTGCAAAGACGTTCCGGACGACATTTCCTGACTAAGAAAAAACTATGCAGGCAAAGGTATGCAACTCCGTTATAGAAATATATATATATCGGTAAAAAGGGTGCAGGACAATTCGTCTAAGAGGTGTGAAAACGGCCAGGGACACGACAGCACCTGAAAACTGCCTTCAGAGTGGATAACCTCGGAAAGATTGCACCGAGCCACTCCAAACAGCACTCGGAGATGTAAAGTTCTGCGTGATAGCAGAGGACTACTTCACTGAGTGGGGTAAGGCAGAAGTCCTAGCAACCATGCTGGCAAAAGGTGCACAAAAAGTTCATCTGGAAGAACATAATATGCTAATTTGGCATACCGATGGTGACACTGGCCAGTAGTGATTTCCAGTCTATGAAGAAGGGACTTCAAGAATTCGTCACCGACCTCGAAATAAAAAGGCATTTCGGCCCACTAGCTCAGCCCCCGAGCAACAGATAAGCAGAGTTGCCAAAAGAGCTATAAAAGAGGGACTGTGAGAAATGCAAAGGGAAAATGGCTAGGAGAACTTCCTACTGTACCAAGGAGTTATCGGACAACTCCCCCGAGGGACCAAGGACGAGACACTTTTCTCGCTTATCCCCAGTACAGAAAGCCATTATCCATTTGAAGAAGTTCGGCCAGCATACAGATGTTTGACGAAAGAGGAAGTGACCTCAGGTTGAAAACTATGCTCGACATAGTTGTCAAACATTGAAAAATGGCCGAGCTCAAAAGGAGGCCTTTTTGGCAAAAGGTGGCTATAAGTGCAAATCTGTATGATTGGCCAACAGGAACAAGGAAAAAGAGACCTTGCCCCCGAAAAGCTGAATTAGAACCCCGAAAGCCGTCCTATCGGGTACTTCGGCCAAATGGGAAAGGGCCTTATTGGCTCCTAAACAAGGTCTGAATAGGAGCATATAAGCTTGGCAACACCAAAGAAGGAAAACTGAAAAATACAAGGCACTCGGGCGCCTTAAAGAAATTCTACACTTAGAATTTTTCAGACAAGAAATGGTGAAAGTCAGAAATTTGTCTAAGGATAGAATGTTTTCCCCTGTCTGAGAATGTTCGCCGAAGAAAGCTGAAGCATGGACTCCCGAAAGTTTCCTGTTCCTTCCGAAGTTAGTTGGGTTATATATGCCCAAAAGAAGGCAAGTCTACCGAACACGGCCGGCAAGGGGGAGGCTAAACTTTGCCTAAGGGAACTTCGCCAATTGCGAAAGACCTCCCGAAGAATGGCCGACGAAAACGAGCAAAGAAAGTACCGAAGTCCCTTGACCGAAAGTGGTCAGGACAAGAGGGAATAAAAAATTGCTCAAAAAGACTTAGCCAAAATCATGAAGGAAAATTCATTGAAGAAGGTCTTGAGACAAGGAGAAGATTACAAGAAGAAGAGTACAAAGAAAAAGAAGAAGGTCCTAGATTATCTAAGGGACCCCGACGTCGTGGGAAGCTTCGACTCCTGAGTCTTTCGCCGCCGCCTTTGGTGCAGAAGGAGGAAATGGAAGGTTAAGGAACTCGACTCTTGACCACATCCACCGAGGTCCCCCGGGAATATCCAGGGCAGCCAGAAAGGAAGGATCGAGGTCTGGATACTTCTTCAGAAACTGATGACGACCTAGGCAGAAGCCGTCCTGAAAAGCAACCTTGGACGTCTGGACGGCTTTGCCTCTTTCAATGTCCAACTCGTCTGCCTCATGCTGAAGATCCGAAACCTCCTGCTGAAGGTCAAAATTCTCCTTCTCCAGCTCTTCAGTTTTCTTCTTCTTCTTCGAACCCTCCTTCAGCGAGTCGACCTTGGCCTGGAGTTCAGCATTCTCAGCCATCGCCTTCGCCAAAAGGGTATACTCCCCTTCTTTTTCCTTTTGAAGGGTCTCATTGGTCAAAGTCAGGCTGATTAATTTCTCGCCAAGGTCGGACATCTTCATGGAAAAATCCTTCAAGAGCTCTTCTTGGCCCTTCAAGAATTCCTCCCGAATACTAGCAATCTTCTCCTTGCATATTTGGCTCAACTTGGTGTTTGTCAGCACCGAGTTGGCACAAAAGACTTTGGCCTTCTCCAATTTGTCTTCAGCCCAAGCTCGGACCGAAGACTGCTTTGCTACCCAAGCTCGGAGGTACCCATTATAGCTGCAAAAAAGAGAAGGTACTTAGCAAAATTTGCACAAGGAAAGCCAAAAACACTTGGGCAAAAAGTGGGAAGGAAAAGTGAAGAGCCTGAAGAGCTACCTGAGCAGCATGCTGGGAAACTTTTGCAGCAAGGGCATCCTCGGAGGCACACTCCTCGGCGACTGCCTTGAAGGATGCCTGAGTGAGCACGCCCCTCGCCATTTGGGGAGCCATTTCCTAACAATCCTCGGAGAACAGATTCATGTCCTTCGTGAAAGACCAGAACGGCTCCCTTGGGACTTTGTCCTTCGGGACATAAGAATCCCGAAGATCCCTCCTTCGGGCGTGCTCAATCTTCCAAGCCAGGGGTGCCGGATCCTCTGCAAAAAGAAACATGCATCTTATCAGGTAAAAATTCCTTGATTATAAGAAATGTAAGTTGATTGGAGGGAAAAAGAGACAAACCTGGCGCGACCTCGGGACAGTCGTCATCAAAGTCACCGACCTCCTCCACGTCGGCAGGAATATGTTTGCCCTTGGCCCTTCGGCATTTTTCTAAATCTTCAGCAGAAAGGTCCTCCAAAGAGCCCACAAGATCTGCCGACGTGGCGGGACTCTGAGGGGCAGAAAGGGCAATACCCCGGCAGGGACTTCGGCAGTAGTTTCAGGCTCGGCAAAAGTTGCAACCTTGGTAGAAGTTGCATTGACATCGCTAGACTTAGTGGAAGTAGCAATAACATCGCAGAGTTCCAAAACGTCCTCCGGAAGGGGAAAAGGGGTGTCCTTCTTGGCCTTTTTGGCCGAAGATGGTCCGCTCCCAGAAGCATTGCGCCTCTTATTTTGTTCTCCCTTCTCAGCCTGACCAAGGAAGAGAAGACTGTAGTAGGCGGCAAACTCCTCGCCCATCTCTGAAAAAGAGGGAAGAAATCAGTGTAAGTCCATAGGCACTTATGCTGAAAAAACTTTGAAAGAAACTTACTTTCAGAAAAGGCTTCGTAAGTGAGCTCGCTCCCAAGGAGCTTCACCAGCCAAGAGTTCTTCCACTCGGTAGCAGGAGCTGGCATGCCGAGATCCGTCTTATGCTCTGTAACCACCCTCAGCTCCCCGGTCATGAGTTTCCACATGATCGGGAAAGGGTAGAGAGAGCGTGAAGGGACCTCGGCATCCCAGTCGGCGACAGCACGGATTCGTCTATCAAAGTCCCCAAACCTCGCCGCCAACTCAGGAGTTAGCAGTTTCCTGGGATCCATGACATCTGCCTCCAGCTTTCCCCGAGCCACTTAGTCAGGACGTGCGACCAGGCCTCCGCCACCTTCAAGAAGAAGAACCTCCTTTGCCACCCTCACCAGCTATCCTTGGTAGCAAAGGTGAACATAAATTTCTTGCTCCCAGATCCCCGAGGGAGCATGAAATAAAAGCCACCCTTCGGAACCGGATAGAGCTTATAATACTGCTTGAACAGGATGAAATGGGGTTCTGCCCCGAAGATCCCGCACATGCAGAGAAAGGCGTTGAAATAGAAAAATGAGTTGGGAGGAAGCTGATTCACGGCTATGCCATGAAATTGGCAAAAGTCGCAAATCATCTTCGCAGGAGGAAACCGAAGTCTGGCCTTCAGTTGGGCTGGGAAAATGGTAACCTCATCACCCCGATTCATAAAGCTAAACTGGCCAAGGCGAGGTAACCTTTTAATAGCATACGAGGGAAGAAAAAATTTGGTCTTCCACTTTTCTAATTTTTCAGGAGTGGTGCAACAAGAGTGAGACAAAAGGGGTTGCCAGCTCTCGGGAATAAGCATGGTTGGCTGAAAAACAACTTTGGAAAAAGGGAAAAATGACTTCGGAAAGCGAAAAGAAAAGCAAACACTGAAGGAACTCTAGAATTTAGAACCCACCAAAAGTCTTGTCGAAGTCAGGGTTTGAGGACTCCGTCTGTGAAAGGTTGCTGAAAATCATTCTGCCGCTAAAACTGCCGGAAAAAAGGAAGAAAAAGTGAGAGAAAAAAAAAACACAAGTGAAGAGTATGACAGGAGGAAGGCTTATATAGATAGAGGAAGGGCAGCAAAAAAGGTGTCATAAATGCTGCGCTAAGGCGAAGCATCGCCATAATTACGCTTTGCGCATGAAAAAGCGTGCCCATCCCAGCTGATGATTGCCATGTGTTGCCCGTCACGAGAAACTAAGACACATTTTTTGACATCTAGAAAACCAGGGCCCATTGCTGGAGACTGACACACCTAGTTTCAAGGCTCGTCGATCCAGTAGCCTATGGCGGGAAAACTGAACAAGTTGGGAATCTCGAGAACATCGAAGGGCGGGCAGGTGACACCTGTCTGAACAAGGCTTATCACCTAGGTGGCGAAGTGCCATGCCGGCCGACGTCATACTCCGAGTGTAAATCCATAAGGTCCAGGGCTGAAAGGCTCCATGCCACCTTGTTCGACTGAAAACGGACATACTACTACGTGGGCCTGCGGGAGTCCATGAGGTCGTCCTGTCGAAAACTGCCAATTGAGTGATAGACAAATGCCGGAAAAGCTACTTGCCGAAGTCTTCACTTCCACTTTCCAAGGGGGGCATGTGATAGCCGAAGTGCTATCAGCTTGTTTACCCACCGGCCACGGAAAAGAGAGACCCAAACACCTAAGGCACACGACCTCAGTAGCTCGCCAAATCCAACTTTAGGAGCCAGCGTAGCATCTCCTTCGGGAAGGCGGCTGAACCAGCTTCGGGGGAGAAAGACCAATCACCCTTCGAGGGAGAAAGGCCCCCGAAGATGGAGACGTCGAAGTTCCAGCCTGGCTCCAACAAAATGCTCCTCACCCCGAAGTGAGACATCAACCAAAGGGACCTCGGTTGTACGGCAAGAGCTATCAAGGAGTCTCTGACACTCCACTCACATACATCTCCGACACGCCACCTTCAGATAGGCTCTGACATGCCATCGCAGTCTAATGTCCTATCACGAATGGCTACGACTCACGGCCCGAGGAGCTTGCAGGTGGCTAGGGGCCCCTACGCCTAGAAGTACGAAACCATCCAACCATACACGTGCCGTACACGTGTAATCATCTGAAGGGGTCACCCTCTTTCTTTTATCCAGGGGAAATCATCACAGGAAGGGGGCCTTCTGGCAAGGGAACTGAGAGAGAGGCCGGAAAACACAGGACACTCTAATTCCTCTGCCTGAAAACTCTCCTTTCGCTTGAATGCTCTCCCTTCGGCCCTCAGAAAGACAAGCCAGGCAAGAGTCCCTTGTGCTTATTACTGAGTATCTCTCCTTCTCAAAGCACTGACTTGGGCGTCGGAGGTTCCCCCCCGGAAAACCACCCCGGGGGCCTCCTAACCCTTGTTTTCTGAGTGTTTCAGCAAGGTCTCCCTGAAGAATCACTGTTCCGGGCTCTCTCCCACACCGGAGGTACCTCCTGTCCTCACCTACCATGGGACCAAGAAGCTGCCGGCCATCACTGAAGGTGATCCACCCCGGACGCCTTCCTTCTGGACTAACCTTCGCCTCCAGGACCCCTTGCTGCCTTCACCACTGCACACAGTGAAGATGCTGGCTCCGCACCACCGGACTGCATCAACGTGGTTATCGCCACAAAAGAAGGGAGTCAAAAGCTCCAAATGTGCATCGATTTTTGGAACCTGAATGATGCCTGTCCAAAGGACTCCTACCTTTTGCCAACTATAGACCAATTGGTGGATTCAACCGCCAAATACGGTCTTCTCAGTTTCCTCAATGCCTTTAGCGGGTATCATCAAATTTGGATGAACCCCGAAGATGAAGAAAAAATTGCTTTCATCACCAATGTTGGCACCTACTACTACGTCAGAATGCCCTTCGGGCTTAAGAACGCGAGGGCTGCCTATCAAAGGTTGATGAATAAAGTGTTCGTCTCCTAGATCAGGAGGAACATAGAAACGTATGTCGATGATATGATAGTTAAGAGCATAATGCCTAGTAATCATATCTTGGACTTAGACGAAACCTTCCAACAACTTTGGGAGTTCGACATTCGCCTTAACCCCGAGAAGTGCGTGTTTGAAGTGAGTGCAGGTAAGTTCCTTGGGTTCATGGTGTTAGAAGGGGAATAGACGCCATCCCTGAAAAGGTCAAAGCCTTGTTAGGATTCTGAACACCTACAACCACTAAAGATATACAATGGCTTACCAGAAGAATCACTTCCCGGCCAACACTTCGGCAATCTCAGGAAGGAGAGCCTTTCATCCTCTACCTTGCCGTCACTGAAAAAGCTATGAGTTCAGTCCTAGTGAAAAACTAGGGTGGGAGGTAGTGGCCAGTATATTATGTAAGCAAGTCCCTGCACGGCACCGAGGTCAGGTACCCATTGCTTGAAAAAGCCATTTATGCCTTAATACTCGCAGGTAGAAGGCTACGGTGCTACTTTCAAGGACACCACATCATTGTAAGAAGTAACCTACCTCTTCGTGACATAATGAAGAAGGTAGAGCATTCGGGAAGGCTGTCAAAATGGTGTATTGAGCTCGGAGAATATGACATCACTTACGAGCCAATAAGGGCAATAAAAGCCCAAGCATTGGCGAACTTCATCACCGAAGCTCCAGAAATCGAGAATGTTGAAGTTAAGTCAGAAGACTTGATAAGGATTGAACCAGAGTGGAAACTCTTTGTCGATGGAACCTCAGGCGCCGAACACCAAGGCGCTGGAGTGGTTATTCGGGGGCCTGAAGGTATGGAGGCCACCAAAGCCATCAAATTCGGTTTTGATGTCACCAATAACATCACTGAATATGAGGCCCTCATAGCAGAATTAAAACTGGCTAGAAAAGTTGGTGTGAGAAACCTTAAGGCCCACAGCGACTCACAGCTAGTAGTTTGGCAAATGACAGGAGATTATGCTGCAAAGGATCCAACCTTGGCAAAATATCATGACCTCGTCAAGAAACTCATTAAAGAGTTTGACTCTGTACATATAGAAAACGTGCCTCGTAGAGATAATGCTGAAGCTGACACCTTGGCCAAGTCTAAGGAACCTACCGAGGTGCTGAGTCAACCCAGCACAGAGCTAATGTGTGTAGCAACCTCGGGAGAAGGATGGCAAGATTCCATCAAGAAATACCTTGCAACTTCGGCACTCCCTGAAGACCCTGCCGAGGCCGCAAAAGTATGAGAACGCTCTAGGAAATACTTCCTCATCGGGGAGGAACTATACAGACAAGGGTATGCAAGTCCCTTGGAGAGGTGCATAAGTTAAAAGGATGTCAGAACAATCCTCGAAGAAGTTTATGAGGGGGGCTGTGGTTCTCATATAGGAATAGATGCCCTCACCGAAGTACTACTTCGCCAAGGTTACTTTTGGCCTATGCTAAGAAAGGATGCAAGGCAATTTGTTCAAAAATGTGAGAACTGCCAAAGACACACCAACATCTGAAGGTTACCTTCGGAGAAGATAACTTTGGCAAATTACCCTTGCCCCTTCGCCGTCTGGGGTATTGAATTCATCGGACCTCTCCTAAGCGCCCCCGGTAGGGTGAGTTCTGCATAGTTGCAGTAGACTACTTTACTAAGTGGATCGAAGTAAAGCCTTCGGCATCAATCTCAGTGAAGGATACCCAGAAGTTCATCTGGAAGAACATCATATGCCGATTTGGCATACCAAGGGTAATAGTGGCTGACAATGGTACCCAGTTTACTGACAAAGGGTTCCGAGAATTTTTAAGTAACCTCAGCATAAAACTACACTTCACCCCGGTAGCCCATCCTCAAAGTAATGGGCAAGTCGAGGTGTCCAATAGGACAATAAAAGATGGCCTAAAGAAAAGGCTAAAAGGCGCAAAGGGGAAATGGCCAGGGGAACTCCCAAGTGTACTATGGAGTTATCGCACAACTCCCCAAAGGGCCACAGGAGAAACTCCTTTCTCGCTCATGTTCGGTAGAGAAGCCATTATTCCCATTAAGGTCATACAGTCATCAGTAAGAATACAGGAGTTCGACGAAGGAGAAAACAACCTTTACTTGAGGGCAAAATTAGACCTTACCGAAGAACACCGGGAAATGGCTGAACTCAGGATGAAGGCTTTTCAACAAAGAGTAGCTGATGCTACTAATTTGCATGTAAAGAAAAAAAGAATTAAGAAGGGGGACCTCATCTTCCGAAAAGGCCAAATTCGAGCTACGAAGGCCATCAGATGGGGTACCTCGGGCAAACTGGGACGGGCCTTATTTGCTCCTCGACGAAATTCGCCTAGGGGTCTACAAATTAGGCGACACCGAAGGAGGAAAGTTGAGAAACACTTGGCATTCAGATTCTTTGAAAAAATTCTACACTTAGACATTTTTTCTAAAGAAAGGCTTATGATTACCCCTCTCCGAAATCGCCAGTAAACAAAAGTATATGTGTCAACTGAATATGGTCACATTGCTAGAATAGGCTCCTAGCATATTGACTTTTAAAAAGTTTCCCGATGGTGCTAGCTCCCTAGCAAAGCATAAGACTTGGCGGAATACGTTCAGAAAAGTGAAAATGGTCGCTCCTTGTGTCACGGGAAAATGTTCCACATACTGGAAAAATTTTGCTAAGGAAAGAACAGTACGAAGCTTCCCGAAGGCATGATTTTGAACGTGGATGTTCGCCAAAGACGCGTACATAAAATCATACAAGCTTCTGAAGAATGATGACCAAAGAAAAGAACGGGAACTTAGCTAAATCTTTGAAATAATTTTCATTCATAGCTCTGGGCAATAGTACAAAGGAGCAAGTTACAAGAAAAGAAAAAAAAGAAAAAGCCTATTGCTGAGCCTGAGTGTCTGATACCTCCTCAACGTTGGCATCTTTCTCTTGGATGGGAGTATTCGAAGGTGCGGGCACAACAGGCGGGAGGTTGAGGTACTCCAACTTCAACCACGTCCACCTAGACTCTTTGAGGAAATCCAAAGCGGTCAAGAAGGAGAGGTCGAGTTCGGGGTGCCGAGAAAGGACTTGATGCCGGGCCAGACAAAAATCATCTTGATAAGATACTTTCATCATCTAGTCGGACTGGTCCTTGTCGGCGCTCAGAGTCTTTAGTTCGAACTTGAGCTTAGCAACCTCCCTTTCGAGCTTCTTCTTCTTGGCCTCCTTCTTCAACCGATCGACCTCAGCTTGGAGCTCAGCATTTAAAGCAAGCGCCTTCGTAAGGTTTTCAGCGTCATCTGTCCTTTCCTTCTGAAGGGCATCATTCTCCGAAGAGAGAACAACATACTTTGCGCCGAGGTCCGCAGCCTTGGCCAAAAAGTCAAGAAGGAGCTCTTTCTTAATCTCTCGAAGCTCCACCCGAAGATTCTCCACGTCCTCCTTGTTGGTTTTGTTCAATTCGCCATACTTGAGGACGTATTGGGCACAAAAATCCTTTGCCCTCTTCAGAGAATCCTCAGTCTGAGAGCGAACCTCAGTCTGCTTTGCCGCCTAAGCTCAAAAATATGCGCTGTATGCCAGGAACTGCAGAAAAAGAAAGCCCCGAGCAAAGGTTAAAGGGCAACAAAAACTCAAAAGAAAATTTTTCTAAATCCCGAAAGAAAGAAAGAAGAAATCTACCTGGGCAGCGTACTCGCTCGTCCTTGCCACGAGGATCTCCTCGTTTGGGCATTCGGCGGTGAATGACTGAAAGGTGGCGTTCGTCAGCACACCCTTCGCCATTTGGGGAGCCATCAACTGGCTGTCCTCAGAGAACAAGTTCGTGTCATCCGTGAAAGACTAGAAAGGCTTCCTCGGTACCTTGTCCTTCAGGATATGGCTATCCTGAAATGCCCTCTTCTGGGCATGAGCCTTCACCCAAGGAGAAGGTGTCATCTCCTCTGCAAGATCTCGCCGAAGTTCCATTAGTACGTCACCCCTTAGCCATTCATCTACAAGATCGAAGATACCAAAAACACCAAGATTCATAAAGGAATGGCTAAGGAACAAACCTGGTGGAACCTTGATGACCACATCCTTGACCTCGTCCGCCTCACGGAGTTCACCGGGAATGTTTTTGCCATTCGTTCTTTAGCTCTCCTTGAGCTCCTTAGCCGAAGTACCTTCGACCGAAGTCTCAGTCGCAGCATCCAGACTCAAAGGTGTCACACCTCACACAGGCCCTGGCCTGGGAGTCCCCAACCTGTCTCACAAGCCCAACTAAGGACTGGACCTCTAGCCCTCGGCCTAACCAACAGATCTAACCTTAAGTCTTATTTTCTTAAGGTGATGGGCCTGGGAGGTGGCCCAGGTGGCTTTTAAACCAATCCAGTAATTACTTGCAGCGTATGTAAGGCCCAAACCACTTTCTTGCATGACAAGCAAGGCATGAAATAATGCAACTTTCAGTACATACTTGGTGTGCAATCAAGTGTGCTACCTATATGGCAACCAAGAAGCCCACAATGTTGGTTTAAGTTTTGAAAACCACAAGGTATAATGCATGCAGCTCTCGGCCAACAATCACACATACAAAGGTGCACCTCAAATCTTGTAAGGTCAAAGCCAACAATATCATACAAGTGCCAAACCTTGGCCCATAATTCTCATAGCACAAAACCATACACATAACCATCCATACTCATACATAACTTGGCACACAAGGTTCTCAAAATAACATCACCATCTAGGTATCCAAGACTACAAATATACACAACCAAAAGTGTAGTCTACCTAGCAAATAACATGGCTAATAATGCCAAGCACCCATAAGTTGTTCATGCCAAGTTATATACAGACCGAGACCCAAATCCTAGTGCTCAAACATCACCTTAAGGATCCCATACAAAAGCACACACTGCAACACCAAGCCCACAGCCATGTTCATGGTCATAAAGGTGAAAAGCAAAACCAGAGCTAAAGTCCAGATATCCATGCTCTCCTAGACAGTTCCCACTCTACAGCCTGCAAGCTTAAACCATAAGTCTCGGCCAACTCACAATAAAACTTGCAAATAATACTAAAGTGTCAAGCCAAGCACACATTGGCACATACCTTAGTAACAAAGCAAATAACACTAAGTGCACACACAAGGCAGCTTAGCACTACTCAGGCTGAATATCCTTGCCTGAAAAGTAAATGGAGAATGGGCAGTGAGTTTAACTCAGTAGGATTCACTTCATTATACCCAACTCTTAAAGAGTTTATTTAGTTAAGCCGAGTGAACACTCAAGGCTTAACCTCCAATTAATTTGCTCAACCTGCAAAACAAACACAAAGACAAGAAAAGCAAGTATAACCATATACAGATAACCATAATGGGGGTTAGCATGCACAAGAAATCACCAAAGCACACAAGTACTCACACACACTTCACATTGTTGCTCTCGGCCATATAAGCCATACATGTACCCGTGTGCAATCCTTGCACATAACCTTACCAATATCATTCCATATGGAGCTCCCAAAATGCCAAGTAAATAGGCCACATTCACTTGCATTTTTAGTACATGTACTATAGTCAATTAGCTAATCAACATTGCAACCACATATAACCAATAAGCCCATCAAGCAACTAAGATCACATGGCAAATTTTAACCATCACTTAGCCACCTTAACACTTGAACCATGGCATACATTACCAAGCGTACTCAAGTGCAGTGAACCCTACCTCAAGCTCTCGGTCTCCAATAAAACTTCAAGTGTCCAAGTGCCCTTCAATCACAATGCCTACCATAATAAGGCATAATCATTAACAACATAACCCATGGATCAAATACCATGATTTCAATGAAGGACACTATCAACTAACACTTGGAAGCTCTCGGCCATATGGCCTAAAATGCCCAAACATGAGCTGCCCATCAATCTCACACACCATAATCCACTACAAGCACCAATAAACATAAACCATTGCATTTATGCCAAGTAACCAAGTGGAATGTACCTTTTCACTCTAATTCATGCTTTCGGCCAAAGCACATATTTTCACATAGTTGTACTACTCAACATACCAATTCACTAAATGAGTATCCAACAACTAGTGAACTCATTCATGGCACAATTACCATGCAAAATAGGCAACATTACAAGTAAACACCAATTCCACCCTTTCGGCCATAGTACCCATTTCACATACACATGTTCTTCATTCAATCCAACCCAACACATAATTACCAATGCATCATTAGGCATGGTTCATGGCGTCAATGCCATGTAAACAAAGGGGGGACATGAGTTACCTCCAAACTCACTTTCGGCCAAAGTACCAACTTGCACAATCTTGGTGTTCTTCGTCCACACAACCTATCACAATGTTAAATGATCATCAACAAGCATCACACATGGATTAATTTCCATGAATTCCAAGAAGAACACCAAGAACATATATTCCCCACATTCGGCCATAGCTAGGTTTTCCACCAAGCATTTCAATTTCTTTAATCTCCAAGCTTAACAACAAATGAGCATTCAAAATCCTTGTTCATGGAAGGAAATACCATGGATTCAAGGAAATACCAAGGTTACCTCAAGAACCCTAGCTCAATTTGCTCGGCCCATCACCAATTCTTCATGAACAAAGCTTGATTCCAAGCAAGCACAAGCCGAATCCACTTCTCCAAGCTTGAATCCGCCCAAAAGCTCAAGAACTTTGGATTTAGAAGCAAGATTGGGAAGGAACTCCCAAGGATGCTCTCGGTTTAGCAAGGACAAGTGAAGCCCGAAATGAAACAATGACTTAACTTGTTTCGGCCGAACACATATGCCTTTAGTTAGCCAAAATGCTAACTTTACTTCCATTTCTTTGCATGGCGCATTAAAGCCCTTAAGTTCACTTGTGCACAAGGCCGCCACTCAATTTTGTATTCACATGTTCACTTAAGTCCACCCATGGCTCAAATTGCCAAGCAAATAAAGAACACAAGTACCCATATGTCATAAGCACCCATGCATAACCGGCCATGTAACCAACATAAGGACTAGTTAGTTTAACTAGTAACTAATGAATAGTACACTAGTGGTAGACAAGGATTTGACTAGTAATCATTGTTGTCTCCCACAAATGGTCTAGTCTTGCACTAGCCATTATAGAATTTTGCATGGCCAACATTGCCATCTTTAAACTTGTGGTTTCACTTGTACCACTTAAATTAGTGCACAGTTTGGTCCCCTTTCTCAGTTTTCTGTCAGCTTTCCCAATGTACATTTCCCATGTGCAATCAAGTCCTGAAAGTTTCTAGTTTTGCACATAGGTCACTGTGCCAGTCTCCATGACTCCCCTTTCTTCCTTTTCTGTTCCCTCTCACTTTTTCTTGGTTCTCCTTGGCCTAAGCCAAGCACAAAGGAGGTGCCTAACAAAAGGTGTCTTGAGGATGGCAGGATCCAAAGGTGGATCGGCGTGGGCAGAAGACTGGGTAGGCGACTGATCCTGCACCTCCACGACGTCTTCAGGGGGAGGGGGAAGGTCGTTCACTTTGGCTTTCTTTGCCTTTGACGGCCCCCTAGTAGTCTTCTTCCTCTTCATAGATGCCTTCCTCCACGTCTACTCCTCCTTCTCGGCCTGACTGAGAAAAAGGGACTTATAGAACTCCGCAGATTGATCACCCATCTCTGTAAAAGGAAAAAAACATCAGTATAAGTCCAAAAGGAATATAGGTAGCAAAGCCTGGGAGACAACTTACTCTCGGGAAAAGCCTCGTATGAAATCTCGGCCCGGAGAAGCATCACCAACCACGCCTTTTTTCCTGGGAGAACAGGCACGGGCAGGTTCAAGTCGAACTTATGCTTGTGGATTACCCTTAGTTCCCGAAGGACCTCTTCGAACATAAGGTCCCATTTAATGGGAAAAGGGTATAAGGAACGCGAAGGAACCTCGGAGTCCCAATCCGTAATGGCCCGAATGCATTTGTCGAGCTCGTTAAAATCCACGGCCAACCCAGAGGTCAGCAGCTTTCGAGGGTCAACCACATCAGTCTTCAAAACCCCTGAAACCCATTTGGTCGGAACCTAGCACCATCTTTCGGGAACTGACAGGAAAAAGAACTTTTTTTGCCACCCCTGCCAGCTGTCCTTTGTCCCGAAGGTAATGGTGAACTTCTTGCTCCCAAATCCTTGAGGAAGCAAGAAGTAGAAGCCACCCTTCGGGATCGGGTGGATCTTATAGTATTGCTTGAAGAAAAGAAAATGGGGTCTTATCTTAAAAACCCCACACATGCAAAGAAAGGCATTGAAGTAAGAATAGGAGTTTGGAGGAAGCTGGTTCATGGCAATCCCATGGAACCTACAGAACTCACACACCACGCGCGGGGAAGGATACCAAAGACCAACCTTCAGTTAGGCTCAGTAAACGGTGATCTCATCAGGACCGGCCATATAACAATACATGCCTGAGGTAGGCAATCTCGGGATAGCATAAGTAGGGAGATAGAATTTCGCTACCCACTTCTTCATTTTCTCCGAAGTAGTGCAACATGGATGAGCCTCAAGGGGGAGAAAACCCTCGGGAATAGGACGGATGGTCATCAATGGAATAGGGTTTGAAATTTCTCAAAGAGAAGAGAGGTAGCTTCGGGAAAAATAAAGACAGAGAACCAAAGAACTTCGAAAAAAAAAGCAAAACATCGGAACAAACGACTTCAGAAGGAAGGAAGAACTTCGGAAAGAAATACCCGCTGAAAGTTTTGCCGAAGTCTGGACTCCTGGACGCCATCATGAAGGGTTGCTAGAAATCGCTCCGCCGCTAGAATCGCTGCCAGAGGGAGAAAAAGGACAAGAGAGAGCTCTGGAGCAAACAAGAACAAAGGAAAAGAGTATGAAGGTTTGGAGCAAGAGGGGTTTATATAGGCCGAAGGGGGTAGGTGAAACGTTGTCATTATTGCTCTTCGAAGGTGAAGAGATGCAATTGATGTAACCGACATAACTGTTCACCACTCATCAGTTACCACATGTAAACTGACACGGGAAACGAGGGCACGACCCTGACAACTGGCAGACCTACATAACCCTATCCGAAATAACGCGCCCATTTGTATGGGAAGATGAAATGATTCACAGACAAAAAGGTCAATTGACGTACGCACCTCAGACGATGACCTCGATGGAAGAGCTAGGGACACCACTCAAACACTAGAGGAATTACCTCGGTAGAGCACCTTAGTTCGCTAGAGTTCCCTCCTGGGAAGAAGGGGACTTTGGATGTGTAGCAACGTGATTTTTAGGAGTCACCACCAATCAGTTTTCCTAGGTCGATTGGATACCTGAAAAATGGTCTGCGAGAGATTCTAAGATCGTGAGTCGGTTACGCTAAAATAACCCTATTAAAGCGCCCGGGAATTGGTACCATGGGGTTTAGTTTTATCTTTTCCTAATTATTTATTTCTTGACCTAATCTTTGATTGAAAGTGATTTTTTTTAATTCCAAACCGGGGATCTTATCAGACCAACCGAATATGAAAAAAACAATCTGTCTTGGGATTTTATCAAACCACCGAAAACAGACATCCTGAAAAATAAATGTCAAGTACTAAAAAAATAAAAAGAGTTACCTTCATTTGATTTCTTGTTAATGTCTGTGTAATGAGAAAAAAGAAAAATCTAAGTTTAATGGGTGCCCAAAACATACAAACAAAAAGAAACAAAGAAAAGCTTGCTGTCAGTGATTGATCTGAAAGAAAAAAGAAAAGAATTAGCCACTTAATGAGCGAAATAAAAACTTAGAGGACTAGATTGAGATCATACCAAAAAGGATGGCTATTCGGGTCGGATCTGGGTCGAAAACGGGTCGGGTAGGACTATAGAAGTGGATCGTGCTCGATTTCTCCTTCGATTCGTGCATTCAGTGGCCTAGCGAAGGTTGGGGAGGCGACGGCGGCAACGTAAGGACGACGGCGAGTCTGGTGGTGGACCGAGGAGGAAGGAGACAGAGATGGCAGTGGTGACGGTGGCGAAACGGACGACGGTGGATGGCGTTAGGATCGCGCCACGACAGGGAGGACGAGCAATGAAGGCTGGAGGTGACGGTGTGATGGAGCAAGGAGGCTGGCACGGCGTGGAGCGACGTTGAACGGCTGGCGTCGGGCAATAGAGAACGGCAAGGGAGAGAGAAACACCAGGGATGACGGCGTAGATGACGAGAACTTAGGATTTCTGGGAAGAAGGGCTCTGAGACCAGGGGGCTTAGGCTGCAGTTTGACCCTTTTCTGAGAGAGCTTAGGGTTTTGAACTTTTCCGTCCCCTTTTCTCGAAATCTGAGCCATATTTATACTAGTGTGGGCTTAAAACGTGATTAACACTGCTTTTAGAGTTTAAAATCCATTCAAATCAAATTTGAAGAAGTTTAGTCCAATTAGGATATAATCTGGTGAAATTACTAGTTTCAGTCCAATAAAACTCCCAATCTCCCTATTTTGCCCTAAATTCTGTACGAATGTCAATTTGACCCAAAAATTTTAGGAATTCCAAAACTTTGCAAAAATCCCCAGACTTTTCCTAGAATTCCATAAAATCTCCAGATTTGGCTCAAACTCTCTAAAATTGACAGATTACCCCAAAATTTTGAATTTTGCTCAAAACTTTCCAAAAATCCCCAGTTTCCTCCCAAACTTTCATTTTCACCCAAATTGACCCTACAAGACTTTTAAGACTCCAAATTAGTACCTAAACTAAATTAATTCCTTTCTCTACCCTAGATGACGACTTAAAAAATATCAATATATCCTAAATGTGACTAGATTAACTGATTGTGCAAAAACCCTAAAAATGATAAAAATGACCCAAATTTCTAACAAATGACCAAATAGTCCCAAAAAAATGAAAATGCCTCCTAAACTAATTTTCCTAATGTAAAACTTAATAAAAGGTTAGTACCTGGACAAAATTGGGTGTTAACAGCTGCCCCCCTTTGCATGTCTCATAGAATATGACGCATGCAAAGCCATTACCAAATTTTGTCCGACCTTACCCAGACGATGAGAACCTTTTGACCGCCGAAATCTTGAGGAGAAAAAGCTTCTTCCCCTCCCTTTTGAGGCTAAGGAACCTTCCCCATTACCTCTATGATAGAAACTTTCCTATCATTTAGGAATCTAAGGAGCAAAACCTTTTCCTCCTTGATTTCCAGGCCCAGGAACTTTACTAGCCTTTTGCAATAAGAACCTTTCTACTGCTTTCAAACCTAAGAAGAAAAACCTTTTTCTTCTTTGTGAGGTTAAAGAACCTTCCTTAGTACCTCTACGATAAGAATCTTCCTATTGTCTAAGAATTTAAGGAGAAAAACTCTTTCCTCATTATCTATCAAGCTTAGGAACTCTCCTAACCTTTTGCAATAAGAACCTTCCTATTGCTTCCAAACCTAAGAAGAAAAACCTTTTTCTTCTTTGTGAGGTTAAGGAACCTTCCTTAGTACCTCTACGATAAGAACCTTCCTATCGTCTAAGAATTTCAGGAGAAAAACTCCTTCCTCCCCATTTACCAAGTCTAGGAACTTTCCTAGGCTTTTCACATTAAGAACCTTCCTATTGCTTCCAAACCTAAGAGGAAAACTCTTTCCTCTTTTCTTGATGGATTAAGGAACCTTCCTCACCCTTGTCTTTATAGAAACCTTTCTATAGAAGAGAGAAACTTTTTGCTCAATCTTAACTTTGGTAGAGAACTCTCTCACACCATGATCTAAGAGGTAGAGAACCCTCTCTTTACCACCTCTTGTCGCCTTCGAGGTAGAGAACACTGTCTCTTTACAACCTCTAAATTTCTTTGAGGTAGAGCACCCTGACTCTTTACCACCTCTAAAAATGCTTGAGGTAGAGCACCCGGACTCTTTACCACCTCTGAAAATGCTTGAGGTAGAGTACCCCGACTCTTTACCACCTCCAAAAATGCTTGAGGTAGAGTACCCTGACTCTTTACCACCTCCGATTTATCCCATACTATGAGAAAAAGAATGACTTCACTTTTGAAAACTTGGATTATCCTTGTGTTTAGATGTGATAAGGTAGAGAAACCTTTCTCATTTAAAAACCTTGTTTGACTTGAATCACGAGGAAAAACATTACTTTCTCTTTGGAGCCTCGATTTAGCTTTGGTATTGAGATATAGGAACCCTCCTTGTTATCTCAAGTAAAAACCTTTCCAAGAAATCATCTGAACTTAGAATGATTTCATCAAAAGTGTGAACTTCCAAAAATGGGTGAATTCAAAATTGACAATTCTATGACAATGAGTGAATTTTGACAAAACCAAAGATTCCACGAAATGAGTGAATCTTAAAAGTGAAAAATTCCATAAAACGAGTGAATTTCAAAAGACTGAAGATTCCACAAAATGAGTGAATCTTAAAAATGAGAAATTCCACAAAACGAGTGAATTTCAAAAGACTGAAGATTCTAGGAAATGAGTGAATCTTAAAAATGAGAAATTCCACAAAATGAGTGAATTTCAAAAGACTGAAGATTCCACAAAATGAGTGAATCTTGAAAGTGTGAAATTCCACAAAATGAGTGAATTTCAAAAGGCTGAAGATTCCATGAAATGAGTGAATCTTGAAAGTGTGAAATTCCACAAAATGAGTGAATTTCAAAAGGCTGAAGATTCCATGAAATGAGTGACTCTTGAAAGTGTGAAATTCCACAAAACGAGTGAATTTCAAAAAGATCAAGATTCCACGAAATGAGTGAATCTTAAAAGTGTGAAATTCCAAAAAATGAGTGAATTCCAAAAGACTGAAGATTCCACGAAATGAGTGAATCTTGAAAGTGTGAAATTCCACAAAATGAGTGAATTTAAAAAAGATGAAGTTTCCACGAAATGAGTGAATCTTAAAAGTGAGAAATTTCACAAAACGAGTGAATTTCGAAAAGCTGAAGATTCCATGAAATGAATGAATCTTAAAAGCGAGAAATTTCACAAAATGAGTGAATTTCAAAAGCTGAAGATTCTACGAAATGAGTGAATCTTGAAAGTGAGAAATTCCACAAAAGGAGTGAATTTGAAAAAGCTGAAGATTCCACGAAATGAGTGAATCTTAGAAGTGAGAAATTCCACGAAACGAGTGAATTTTAAAAGCTGAAGATTCCACGAAATGAGTGAATCTTGAAAGTGAGAAATTTCACAAAATGAGTGAATTTCGAAAAGCTAAAGATTCCACAAAATGAGTGAATCTTAGAAGTGAGAAATTCCACAAAATGAGTCAATTTCAAAAGCTGAAGATTCCACGAAATGAGTGAATCTTAGAAGTGAGAAATTCCACAAAACGAGTGAATTTCAAAAGCTGAAGATTCCACGAAATGAGTGAATCTTAGAGGTGAGAAATTCCACAAAATGAGTGAATTTCAAAAAGTTGAAGATTCCACTAAATGAGTGAATCTTAGAAGTGAGAAATTCCACAAAATAAGTGAATTTCAAAAGGCTGAAGATTCCACGAAATGAGTGAATCTTAAAAGTGAGAAATTCCACAAAATAAGTGAATTTCAAAAGGCTGAAGATTCCACGAAATGAGTGAATCTTAAAAGTGAGAAATTTCACAAAATAAGTGAATTTCAAAAGGCTAAAGATTCCATGAAATGAGTGAATCTTAAAAGTGAGAAATTTCACAAAATGATTGAATTTCAAAAGGCCGAAGATTCCACGAAATGAGTGAATCTTAAAAATGAGAAATTCCACAAAACGAGTGAATTTCAAAAGGCTGAAGATTCCACGAAATGAGTGACTCTTGAAAGTGTGAAATTCCACAAAACGAGTGAATTTCAAAAAGATGAAGATTCCACGAAATGAGTGAATCTTAAAAGTGTGAAATTCCACAAAATGAGTGAATTTCAAAAGACTGAAGATTCCCGGAAATGAGTGAATCTTGAAAGTGTGAAATTCCACAAAATGAGTGAATTTAAAAAAGATGAAGATTCCACGAAATAAGTGAATCTTAAAAGTGAGAAATTCCACAAAACGAGTTAATTTCGAAAAGCTGAAGATTCCATGAAATGAGTGAATCTTAAAAGTGAGAAATTTCAAAAAATGAGTGAATTTGAAAAGCTGAAGATTCCACGAAATGAGTGAATCTTAGAAGTGAGAAATTCCACAAAATGAGTGAATTTCAAAAAGCTGAAGATTCCACAAAATGAGTGAATCTTAGAAGTGAGAAATTCCACAAAACGAGTGAATTTTAAAAGCTGAAGATTCCACGAAATGAGTGAATCTTGAAAGTGAAAAATTCCACAAAACGAGTGAATTTTGAAAAGCTGAAGATTCCACGAAATGAGTGAATTTTAGAAGTGAGAAATTTCACAAAATGAGTGAATTTCAAAAGCTGAAGATTCCACAAAATGAGTGAATCTTAGAAGTGAGAAATTCCACAAAACGAGTGAATTTCAAAAGCTGAAGATTCCATGAGATGAATGAATCTTAGAAGTGAGAAATTGCACAAAACGAGTGAATTTCAAAAGCTGAAGATTCCACAAAATGAGTGAATCTTGAAAGTGAGAAATTCCACAAAATGAGTGAATTTCAAAAGCTGAAGATTCCACGAAATGAGTGAATCTTAGAAGTGAGAAATTCCACAAAATGAGTGAATTTCAAAAGCTGAAGATTCCACAAAATGAGTGAATCTTAGAAGTGAGAAATTCCACAAAACGAGTGAATTTCAAAAAGCTGAAGATTCCACGAAATGAGTGAATCTTAGAAGTGAGAAATTCCACAAAACGAGTGAATTTCAAAAAGCTGAAGATTCCACGAAATAAGTGAATCTTAAAAGTGAGAAATTCCACAAAATAAGTGAATTTCAAAAGGCTGAAGATTCCACGAAGTGAGTGAATCTTAAAAGTGAGAAATTTCACAAAATAAGTGAATTTCAAAAGGCCGAAGATTCCACGAAATGAGTGAATCTTAAAAATGAGAAATTCCACAAAACGAGTGAATTTCAAAAAGCTGAAGATTCCACGAAATGAGTAAATCTTGAAAGTGAGAAATTCCACAAAACGAGTGAATTTCAAAAGCTGAAGGTTCCACGAAATGAGTGAATCTTAGAAGTGAGAAATTCCACAAAATGAGTGAATTTCAAAAGCTGAAGATTCTACAAAATGAGTGGATTTCAAAAAAACCAGAAGATTCCACAAAATGAGTGAATCTTGAAAGTAAGAAATTTCACAAAATGAGTGAATTTCGAAAGGCTGAAGATTCCACGAAATGAGTGAATCTTTGAAAGTGAGACCTTGTCCAATGAGAAACCTTAAGGATTGAATGTGTCTTGAGATACCTTAAAAATCTCTTGAAAATGTCTTGAACTAAGCTTTGAGAGCAACTGTCCAAACAAGATGAAAATTGTTTTTTTGAAAAAAATCTTATGACAATACCTGGATGCCAACCTCTCAAACTTGCCCCCCAAGCATGAAAATAAGCCACAATTTTTGTGGGAGTGAAAACTTACCTTGACCTCGATCTTTGAAAAATCCTTGTTGAATGTCCATGTTTCTATCCTTTGGTCTTTAAACTGTGCCTCATAAAAGTTTTCTTCTTGGAGATCCTCGCGGACATTCCTCAAACCTGCCTTCAGGAGACCTGCCTTTAAAATTGTTTTAAAAAGAATATGCCTGATGGTCTTGAATGACTCAAAAAGTGAGAACCTTTATGGGTGAAATGCACAGATTTTATGAAATCTATGGCTGTTGAGAACCTTAATAGATGAAATGCCTAGATTTTGTCAAAATCCTTGATGCATGAAAAGGGAGTATCTTCCATCTTAACTTCACTTATTTTGCTCTTATGAATTCACTCTCTTGGAATTGTTCCCTCAGAAGTATGTGTCTCTTTTGCTCCTTTCTTTTTCTTGTGGCCATGCTGGCGCTTGCTCATCTCCATGTTATCATATGATTGATTGATCTTCCTTGGACTCAATTTCTGATCCATAAAACTTGCCCCCTTGTCTATTGAGCTTCTTTGTTGGCAGTACTCTTCTTACGCTCCGTAGAGACTACTTTGCCCCCTGAATATGGTGTCTATGTGGATGAAGGTATCATCTCCATTTGATATCATACATTTCTAGCCCTTCGTGATGGCACTTGATCATGAATTTCTCTTGCAAGAACCACATCTTCTTAAAGAAAGTCTCATGCTATCTCCCTACTTTTAAGTCCACACACATTGATGAATAATGGTTTGGCCTTAAAGAAAAACTTTCATCAATTTGCAAAGCTTGACAAAATAACTTACGGTCTTTGTTTTTTATTAAAATGTCCTGTTATTCTTCCCCTTTCCAACTTAAAGACATAAAATGCATAAGGCAAAAAGGTAGAAACAGGTTTCACAATGATAGCCTTTTAACTGAATGAAAATGATATCGAGAGGCAATTGTTAGGTCAAGGAAGTTAAGTTTGAGTGGTGTAAAAGAAGGGCCTTTTAATGCCACTCGTGAGCAGATCTGATTGCATTGAAAAACTTAATAGCGACGACCTGAAACTTACTACCTTTTCCAGAAAGTTAGACCTCATCTGTTGCCCCCCAACTCTCATAATCTGTATGTACGCTTGCTTTGAATGTTGCTTCCATCTTCTAAACCGCCTTTGCAGGTTTTCAGTCTAGAATCCATAGCTCACTTTTCTTTTTCTTTTTTTTTCTTTTGCTTTAACTTGAGCCCATTTTTTTCTCTTCTTTTTTTTTCTTGTGAGCTATGATTGTGACATGCTTGATAGCCCTCTTGAAGTGAGATGACTCAAGTGGCCTTACTTGCTCGTGTTTGCTCTCAGTCTTTCCTTTCTTTTGAATTTTCCCTTGTTGCCTTTTTATGAAAGGGATGAAGTTCTTTCTTTTTTTTTTTGGAATTTGTGTTGCTGAGAACTGAGAACCTTTTCTTGTGTTGAGCATTCATGAGAATTGGGGAGGCCACCCAAGCCATTTAATATGAGGGCTACCTTTTTTGGAAGCTAACCCAAGACTTCTTGCAAGGATGCTGATAACCACTGTGAATTTCCTTTTGAAAGTTGAGGTGCAACATTTGAGATCCTTCTTACTAGATTTAGCAGTACTTTCAAGATCACTACCATCAAATCTCCTTTAACTTTCATTTCCTCCCACGAGTAGCATCGTTTACGAAAGAGAAACATGATTGCAATGTGGTAAAATGAATGGTGTAATGGCAAAGAGTGTGAGATAGATGTAAAAATGGAATTTTTGATAAAAAGTGGTGGAATGCACACATTACATCCTCTTTTTGGACAAGCAAAGAATAACATATGTCCATTTAACAAAGACTACACCCTAGATTCTGGACTAAATCTAGGAGATCTTTACTATTAAATCACTTTGGCAAGCTCTCAAAGATACAAATTTACTCAAAGGATTCCCTTTTATTCAAAAGTGTGTGTGAACTGCCAGGTTGGATCTAACTTGGAGCCCTTCCAAAATCAGCGTGATCCCAGCTCAAAATCTTCACTTTCAATTACCAATCACATTAGGATCTAGCAATTTGGAATCGATCAACTGTTGAACCTTGAGTTTCAGTGCCACCTTCAATGGCCCGAAGTCTCTTCTCTATGGTCTCGAGTTTTTGAGTATCCTCTTCTTCTTTAAGCAGCAGCTTTTTTTCTTCGTAGATTGGATGAATGTCATCAGATGAGCTTGAGTCGTGAAAGAGCTTCTCTTGCACTGAGACCCGATGTTGAGTGAATCCGGGAGGATAGGTCAGGTCTTGTGGGTCTTTGATGGGGGTTTGCACTGCCTTCCCCTTGATCAGCTCCATTAGATGCTTCATCTGTTCATCCATACCCTCTATCTTTGACTTGATGTCAGTGAGACGTGCTTTGACTCGTTCCACCATGAGCCTTGTTTGCAGCCAATCTTTTTCCTTTTTTTAAAATGATATTCTTTTTATCAGACTTTATATGCATGTGATTGATGTGATGCATGCATGCAATGAGTGAGCTTGATTGTCTAATATTGTGGAACTTCAAGATTTTTTGTTGACATAAAAAGGACAATAGTTAGTATAGTTTGATGTGTGATTTTGATGCATGAAGGGAAAAGTATGCTTGAAAATTCAAAAGAACAACAAAAGAAAAAGCAAGGTTAGTAATAGGACATAATTGATACAAAGAAATAACATATGAGCCACCAGAGTTATAAAGATAGAAAACATACGATTAAAGTAACAAAAATGGTCAAATGAAAAAAGAGTTAGCAACACTAGTATAGAAACACAAGCCAGTTACAAAAATAGTGAAGCGAGTCAACTAAACGGTATGTGTCTTATTATGGGAGTCCTAGTGGATAGATCTATGGCCGCTACATGCGTAGGTAGTTCTTGAAAGAAAGGCTATAGGTTGGTTCTCGAATCCCTCTTACTAAGTCCTATCGGACTAGAATATGCCCAATTCTTCACCCACAAGGGTTACGTGAGGAAGTATTAATTCGAGTCGTAGTTTTCATGGTCCCATGGGGTGACTACTGTCACACTCAGGCAACACTACTGACTACTACGGATTAGAGAAAGCGTGGAAACTATCGTCTCACACGACTAGCCTAACCCGGGTATTTTGCAAAACTTGGTTGGAGTGAGCTTGGGTATTGAGCTCATTATGCATGCCGAAGTGTGTGTGTGCACCAACCTAGAAAAAAAAAAATAGCACATCAAATCAGTATATCAAGAAACAAACAAGACAGAAAAAGAGACAAAGTTAAACCCTTATGGCTAGACTCGTCCCCAGCGGAGTCGCCAAGCTGTAGCAACGTGATTTTTAGGAGTCGCCACCAATTAGTTTTCCTAGGTCGATTGGATACCTGAAAAATGGTCTGCGAGAGATTCTAAGATCGTGAGTCGGTTATGCTAAAATAACCCTATTAAAGCGCCCGGGAATTGGTACCATGGGGTTTAGTTTTATCTTTTCCTAATTATTTATTTCTTGACCTAATCTTTGATTGAAAGTGATTTTTTTTAATTCCAAACCGGGGATCTTATCAGACCAACCGAAAATGGAATAAACAATCTGTCTTGGGATTTTATCAGACCACCGAAAACAGACATCCTGAAAAATAAATGTCAAGTACTAAAAAATAAAAAGAGTTATCTTCATTTGATTTCTTGTTAATGTCTGTGTAATGAGAAAAAAAAAATCTAAGTTTAATGGGTGCCCAAAACAAACAAACAAAAAGAAACAAAGAAAAGCTTGCTGTCAGTGATTGATCTGAAAGAAAAAAGAAAAGAATTAGCCACTTAATGAGCGAAATAAAAACTTAAAGGACTAGATTGAGGTCATACCAAAAAGGATGGCTATTCGGGTCGGATCTGGGTCGAAAATGGGTCAGGTAGGACTAGAGAAGCAGATCGTGCTCGATTGCTGCTTTGATTTGTGCATTCAGTGGCCTAGCGAAGGCGGGGGAGGCGACGGCGGCAACGTAGGGAGGACGGCGAGTCTAGTGGTGGACCGAGGAGGAAGGAGATAGAGATGGCAGCGGTGACGGTGGCGAAACGGACAATGGTGGACAGCGTTAGGATCGCGCCGCGACAGGGAGGATGAGCAATGAAGGCTGGAGGTGATGGCGTGGCGGAGCAAGGAGGCTGGCACGGCGTGGAACGGCGTTGAACAGCTGGCGTCGGCCAATAGAGAACGGCAAGGGAGAGAGAAACACCAGGGATGACGGCGTAGATGGCAAGAACTTAGGATTTCTGGGAAGAGGGGCTCTGAGACCAGGGGGCTTAGGCTGCAGTTTGACCTTTTTCTGAGAGAGCTTAGGGTTTTGAACTTTTCCCTCTCCTTTTCTCGAAATCTGAGCCATATTTATACTAGTGTGGGCTTAAAACGTGATTAGCACTGCTTTTAGAGTTTAAAATCCATCCAAATCAAATTTGAAGAAGTTTAGTCCAATTAGGATATAATCTGGTGAAATTACTAGTTTCAGTCCAATAAAACTCCCAATCTGCCTATTTTGCCCTAAATTCTGTACGAATATCAATTTGACCCAAAACGTTTAGGAATTGTCAGATTAGCCCAAAACTTTGCAAAAATCCCCAGATTTTCCTAGAATTCCATAAAATCTCCAGATTTGGCTCAAACTCTCTAAAATTGACAGATTACCCCAAACTTTTGAATCTTGCTCAAAACTTTCCAAAAATCCCCAGTTTCCTCCCAAACTTTCATTTTTACCCAAATTGACCCTACAAGACTTTTAAGACTGCAAATTAGTACCTAAACTAAATTAATTCCTTTCTCTACCCTAGATGACTACTTAAAAAATATCAATATATCCTAAATGTGACTAGATTAACTAATTGTGTAAAAACGCTAAAAAAAATAAAAATGACCCAAATTTCTAACAAATGACCAAATAGTCCCAAAAAAATGAAAATGAGCCCTAAACTAATTTTCCTAATCTAAAACTTAATAAAAAGTTAGTACCTGGACAAAATTGGGTGTCAATAGGATGGAAACCCATCATGGCAACAAGACCAAGCATTGCTTGCCCCAAAAAGGCTCCCAAAACTCCCCAAACCGAAGAAACATCTTTGATTTTCCGAGGGGGGGCATGTGATAGCTGAAGGGCTATCGCCCCCTAAAGGACTTCGCATGTGCGCACCACCCTTGGCCAGTGCACCACCTTCGGTCAAAACAGACCCGATAAAACCTCGGCAAAGAGAGGGCCTTAGCACCCTCGGACAAGCCGGATAGGCACCCTTGGTCAGAACGGCCTAAGGCCAGCTGGAGGAGCCCTCTGCAGAGGTATGGACTAAATTGGGCCGAACACGTGTCACCATCTTAGCAGGCTATGTCAAATGGCCTTTTCCCTACGCCTTCTTATAAATACTTGCATAGTGATTTCATAAGGACCACGAAGAGGTAACAGGAATTCTTGCTATACTCTGCTTACTATTCCCTTTCTCTACTCTCACAAAGTACTGACTTGGGCATCGGAGGCTCCTTCCCTGGAAAATACTCTAGGGAGCTCCTAACCCTTACTTTTCTGAGTCCTTGCAGTCCTTCTCCCACTAGAGGCCCCTCATCCAGGCATTCCCTCATCGAAAGTTCCTGCTCCAGGCTCACCATGTTGCAGAACAAAGATGCAGAATGGCATCAAGGACCAATCCCTCAGTCTATGACCATTCCTCCACTAGGAATGAGATTGAGGAAGGCCATGAGAAAGGATCCAATAGAAGTTAGAGAGATCATAGAGAGCATCACCATACAGAGGGCTCTCACAAATCCAAAAGACATATATTAGAGGATCTAGAAGGCCTAGATGAAGTCAGACTGTTGGAGAGATTTCAAGGCCTAGTACCTCCATAGTTTGATGGAAGAGCTGGGCCAGAGTTGGGCCAGAGAGGGTAGAGGAGTGGTTAATCTTCATTGAGAAAATGTTTGAGCGGATGGCACTTAGCTCCACCAAGAGAGTGTCATTAGCTACCCACAATCTGGTTGGTAGTGTAGAGATATGGTGAATGAGCACTAAAGATAGATATGTTGTCCAGAAGGGCAGAAGACCAAGAAAAGACATTAAAATGACTTGGCCAAAGTTCACATAGCTATTTCAGGAGCAGTACATTAATGATGCTATCAAGGATATAAAGCAAGCTGAATTTGATCCTCTAAGGCAGGACAACCTTAGTGTCCTAGAGTATGAGCACAAATTCAATTAGTTGGTGAGGTATACTCCTCAGTATCATGGATTCGAGTAGTTGAAGGCCAAAAGATTCGTCAGAGGCCTAAAGTTAGATATTAGAAAGGCTATTAGACCTTTCGGAGCAGTTACATACTATGAAGCAGTGTAGAAAGCCCTATTAGTAGAGCAAGAGGAGTATGAGACTAAGTACTTTCCCAGTGGATTAGGGGAAAGTAGCCAGGTAGGAGGTAAGTAGAAGAAGCCACCATAAGGCAAGGGAATTGCCAAGAATTCTCATCTTGGTGGTGAGGGCAAGGGTAGGGGGAAGTTCCCTAGCTTAGGTACCCTAAATGCATGAAGTTTCATGGAAAGAAACCTTGCTATTTTGACACCCAAGCATGTCTAAGATGTGGATCCATGATCATTGGATCAAAGATTGCCCACATGCTCAAAAGAGGCTAGAAGACCAAGGTCTAGTAAGTCTTATTAAGCCAAGACCTAAAGGAGGAACACCTAGGGAGGGATAGCAGAGGCCAGTTCCTTTAATGCCTTGGCCTCCAGCGCAGAGAGCTGGCACAGTCTTCCAAGTGGATAGGCTAGAGACATCACAGCAGGGAGGAGCGCTAAGAGGTAACATTTACCTTAATGGTATGGTTGTTAGTGTTCTGTTTGATACTGGTGCATCTGTGTCTATAGTGGCTAGGAAATTTGTTAATGCCATGAAATTGCCTACTGAAATCATGCCTAGGATATCCTTAGTGAAAATAGCAGGTAGTCAATGTCTATTCACTAATGACCTAGCTAAGGATTGTGAGCTAATAGTAGGAAAGACTAAGGTTATGACTAATATGCTATTGTTGGACATTTCTAAGTATGATTTAGTGCTAGGTATGAATTGGCTTACCATGCATAACATAAGAATTGAGTGTACTAATAGGGAAATCAAATTGCTTGATGGTGAAGTGCATGCATTAGTGAATTCTAAGGAATTAGTGTATGAAATGCATGGCATGGAGCTAGAGGTACTAGATGAAATACTTGTGATTTCTGAGCATGATTACTGTTATGCATTGAATAAATTGCACTGTGATGAGGAAGTGGATAGAATACCTATAGTGAGAGACCTTCCACAAGTCTTTCTTAAAGACCTGCCAGGTATTCCTTTACTGAGCGAAATTGAGTTTGAGAACAAGTTGCAACCAGGAGCTAGTCCAATATCGATACCTCCTTACAGAATGCCAATCATAGAGGTGAATGAGCTCAAGAAAGAACTTGATGAACTTCTTGAAAAAGGGTTCATAAGGCCAAATGTTTCACCATAAGGAGCTCCTGTTCTCTTTGTGAAAAAGAAGGATGGATCTTTGAGACTATGCACGACTACAGGAAGCTCAATGTAGTAACTATCAAAAACAAGTATCCACTCCCTAGGATAGAGGATCTTTTTGACCAACTCAAGGGAGCTAAGATCTTATCCAAGATAGATTTGAAATCTGGATACTTCCAGTTGAGAATAAAGGAAGAGGGCATTCCTAAGACTACAATCAGGACCAGATATGGGCATTATGAGTACACAGTCATACCATTTGGTTTGACTAAGGCCCTAGCTGGTTTCATGGACCAGATGAATAGGGTGTTCAAACCACATCTGGAAAAATTTGTGGTTGTGTTCATTGATGACATCCTAGTGTATTCTGGGGCTGAAAATGAACATGAACATCATCTAAAGATTGTCTTAAAGACTCTATTGGAACATCAACTTTATGCCAAGTTATCCAAGCGTGAATTCTGGATAAAGGAAGTGTCTTTCCTAGGACACATCATAGATGCACAAGCCCTTAAGGTAAACCCTGAAAGGGCCAAGGCGGTGCAAGAATGGGAAAGACCAAAGACTATGAAGGAAATTAGAAGTTTCCTAGGATTAGTTGGATACTACAGAAGATTTACATCAGGCTTTTCCGTGATTGTCTCGGTTCTTACTCATCTGATCAAGAAAGGCCAAAGGTTTGAGTGGACCGAGAAGTATGAAAAATATTTCAGGAGAGGAAAAAGGTTCCTTGTATCAATCCTTTGCCTACAAGAAATGATTTTTGTATTTCAAGGATCGAACCTATATGCCTCAAGGAGCACAGCTCAAGGATGAAGTACATGAAGAAGCTCATACAACCAAGTTGAACATCCACCCAAGAAATGAGAAAATGTATAAAGACTTGAAGACTCACTTTTAGTTGCCAAATATGAAGAAATACATAGCTACTTATGTCTCCAAATGTGCCATATGCCAGAGGGTAAAGGTAGACCACCAGAAGTCAGCTGGTACACTATAGACTCTACCTATACCAGTGAAAAAGTGGGGCAACATAACCATGGACTTTTTGACTAGGCTGCCTATGACCAGATTAAGGCATGATACAATTAGGGTCATTGTGGATAGGATAACCAAGTGTGCCCACTTCTTACTTATGAAACTCATATACTCCTTGGAGAAGTTAGCTCAAATGTATGTCCAGGAGATAATGAGACTACATGGAGTGCCAGACTCCAATTTATCTAATAGAGATCCAACATTTATAGCTAGGTTTTGGAGTACTTTTCATAAAGTACTAGGAACCAAAATCCATCTAAGTACTGCTTATCATCCTTAGACAGATGGGCAATCTAAAAGGGTGATACAGATTGATGCCCATTAGCATCCTCCTTGTACGACATAGTGGCCTACAACAGGGACTTTCAGTGAAGAGGGTATCCACAAAAGGGGTTTCCGGAGGGGGTGGCTGCCTGAAAGATTCAAAGGACAGAGGTTAAGAGATCCCCGAAGTGTTTTTCCAGGGGAGGAATCTCTGACACCTAAGTCAGTATTTAGCTAGATGGAGAGTAATGAGTAGAGAGTAGTGTTCCTCTTTACCAGGGTCGTTTCCCAAGTATTTATAGGGAGGTGTCAAGAAAAGCCTACTCGACACAGCCTGCTCAGATCACGACACGTGTTCAGTTGGATACAGTTTGTACCTTTGGAAACGGGGACCTCTAGGCGGCTAGAGGCCATCTTGGTCGGGAGTTAGAGCCACGGGAGGTCTGCGTGTCAGGACGTGTATGAGGGCGGCATGTCAGACGCTTCTTAACCATTTTTTTCGTATCCTTGAGACCCTTTCGGTGAAAGAGACCTCTTCGGGACTGGAGAGATTCTTGCCGAGGTTGCTCCAGTTATTCGCGAGTCCCCTCGGCGTGGGGGACTCCTTTCAGATGGTGTTCCCATCTTCCGAGGATGGTGAGTCTACTTCTCCTGAAGCTGGTTAGGCTATCTTACCAGGGGTAGTAAAGCACCGTGTTCCTAAAGTTAATACTATCACTCCTCGAAAGTGATGGTGGATAGCCGAGGTCGGGGGGTCAGGAGGTCAGACCCTGTCTTACCGAGGTTGGCACTCATATTTCTTGAGGACGATGCTCACCCATACCGAGGGTGACGCTTTGTCAGGGTTTGGCTTTCCAAAGAGTAATAGCCCTTTGGCCATCACATGCCCCCCTCAGAAAGCCGAAGTGACTTCTTCGGCATGTAGATTCTTAGAGTACTTCATGGGGCCCATTTATGAAGGCTGGCAGTTATCTTAGGCTGCGGACACTTCATTCTCCAAGGGTGTGCCTTCCCAGACGAGGTAGGTTGTAGGTGCTACTCCTCGTCTCTTAGCTGGGCCCTTGGCTTTTTCTTGGAGTATGTGTTCCTCCTCTCAAATTTTCTGCCGCGTGTTATCGAACCATCATGTCTCATAATTAATCTGGCACGCCTCTTCAGATGAGTCAGCCTAGGCATCCGTGTTGTCAGGAGGCATGCCCTCATCTCTTGTGTTAGATGACATGTGTCACGCGGCTATTAGGGGATAGTGGCATCGGTTATAGCATCCGCGTCTCTTCGCCTTCAGCAGGTAATTATGGTGACGATTCATCTTCAAAGGGCAGTTATGGTGATGATTTGCCTACCTCATTTGGCCTATGTAAACTCTCCTTCCTCTCGTGGCCCTTATTTGTTTTCCTTTGCTTCTGTCTTGCTATTGTCTGTTCTCAGGCTCTTCCTTCTCTTTTACGGCGGTACCAGCGGTGAAACGATTTTCGGTGACTTTTTATAACAGCGTCTCCTAACCTTGACTTTGGCAAATGTTTTGGTGGGTTTTCATTCCAAAGGCCCCTCAGTTTCTTCTATTTCCATTTTTTCTAGAACCCAAAGTTATTTTCTTTTTCCTGAAGTCCCTTAGCATTCTTTCTCGGAGCCGTTTCCTTTGTCCGAACATGTCTTCCCCAGTCCCAATCATGTCTGTCCAAACTACTCTCGAGAGTTGGCTTCCTCTCATGTCTCACCCGTGTTGTACCAATTTGGAGAAGCTAACGAACTGGACAACTAAGTTTTCTCTTCCTTATTATGTTGTCATTAGGCTACCCCATCCCGGCCTTTTCAGCTTCATGAACCAATCGGACGGGGTTACCATTTTTTGAGCCCAACTAAAGGCCGGACTTCGGCTCCCCCCGCCAAAGATGATTTGTGACTTTTGCCAATTCCATGGCATAGCCGTCAATCAACTTCCTCCCAATTCCTTTTCCTACTTCAATGCCTTTCTCTGCATGTGTGGGGTTTTCAAGGTAGAGCCCCACTTTGTTATCTTCATGCAGTATTACAAGCTCTATCTAGTCCCGAATGGTGGCTTTTATTTCATGCTACCTCGGGGAACTGGGAGCAAAAAATATATGTTCACCTTTGACACTAAAGACAGCTGGCGAGGGTGGCAAAGGAAGTTCTTCTTCCTGAAGGTGGTGGAGGCGTGGTCGTATGTGCCGACTAGGTGGGCCTGGGGGACGCTGGAGACAAACGTTGTTGATCCTAAGAAGTTGCTAACTCCTGAGTTACCAGCAAGGTTTGAGGATTTCGACAGCCGTATCCGAGCTGTCGCCGACTGGGATGCCGGGGTCCTACCATGCTCCTTGTACCCCTTCCCCATCAGGTGGAACCTCATGACCAAAGAGGTTCTTTGGGAGCTAGGGATGCTCTAGGAGCACAAAACCGATCTCGGCATGCCAGCTCCTGCCATCGATGAGAAGAAGTCATGGCTGGTGATGCTCCTTCGGAGGGAGCTCACTTATGAAGCCCTTGTCGAGAGTAAGTTGCTTTCCAAATTTTGGTATAAGTATCCCTTTGGACTTACATTGATATTTTCTTCCTTTTCTAGAGATGGGCGACCAGTTAGCCACCTTCTACAAGTCCCTTTTCCTCGGCCAGGCCGAGAAGGGGGAATAGAAGATAAAGGCCGCCCCGAAGAGAAGGAAAGTAGTTGGAGGGGGCCCTCAGCCAAGAAAGTGAATAAGGTCCCTCTCCCCCCCCTCCGGAAGATGTTGAAGAGGTCGAGGACCAGCCTCCGATCCACACCGACCCACCCTCAGAGCTGGCCATCAGCTCCACTCCCCGGAGTCCCGTCACTTTGGTGGATATCCTGGGCACTTCGGCAGGGGGCCCTTCTGCCGAGGAGCTCGAGGAGTGAAGATGAAACAAGGGCAAACACATCTCTGCTGAGGTGGAGGAAGTCCACGATTCAAACAATGATGTCGCTGAGGTTCTGCCAGGTTTGCCCCTTAGCCATTTCTCTATAAATTTGAACATTTTTAGCGTTCTCCATCTTTTACACGTATGGCTTAGGGACAATGTTTTGATGGAACTGCGGCGTAATTTTGTAGAAGAACTGGTGCCCTCGGCATGAATGGTGGAGCATTACCGGAAGTGGGTCCTTAGGGACTCTCATATCCCGAAGGATAAGGTTCCGAGGCAGCCTTTCTAGTCTTTCACGAAGTACATGAACTTGTTCTCTGAAGATAGCCAGCAAATGGCTCCCCAAATGTCGAGGGGCGTGCTCACCCAAGCCACTTTCTAGTCCTTGGCAGATGAATCCCCTAACGAGAAGGTCCTTGCTACGAGGATGTCCCAACACGCTAACCAGGTATTCTTTAGGCCCTTAATATTTTCTCCAAAATTTTCTAAGTGTTTAGTTTTCTTTTGTAAAACTTCACCAAATGTCCTTACTTTTTTGCAGCTCTTGGCGTACAACGGATATTTCAGAGCTTGGGTAGTGAAATAGTCTTCGGTCCAATCTTGCGCCGAAGATCGCCTGGAGAAGGCCAAGGAATTTTGTGCCAACTCGGTCGTTAAGAACACCGAGTTGAGCAAAATAGTCAAGGAGGAGGTTGCCAAGCTTCGGGAGGAGTTCTTGAAGGGTCAGGAGGAACTTTTAAAGGATTTCTCCCAGAAGATGTCCAACCTCGGTCCAAAGGTCATCGAGCTAACTTCGGCCAACGAGGCCTATTAGAAGGAGAAAAAGGAGGACTCTGCTCTCCTGATGAAGGCCCTTGCTGATAATCCTAATCTTCAGGCCGAGGCCGAAATGTTGAAGAAGGAGACAAAGAAGAAGAAGAAAGTGAAGAAGCTTGAGAAAGAGGTTGCCAACGAGCTAGACGCTTTGTCCGTCGAGAAAGACAAGGCTGACCAAGCAACCAAGGTTGCTTTCCAGGACGGCTTTTGTCTGGCTCGGCATCAAGTTTTGACAAAGCACCCCGACCTCGACCTCTTCTTCCTGGCGGCTTTGGACATCCCCGAGGGGCCTCGCTGGGCCTGGTCCAAGATAGATCACCTCAACCTGGCATTCGCCATTCCTTTAGTGCTGAAGATCGTGACAAAGGATGGCGGGGAGGGAGCATCTCATATGGCGGGGTCCCTTAGGTGTCCAGGGTTTTACTTTTCCTTTTTTTTTGTAACCCTCTTCTTGTAATCTCCTCCTTGTAATAAGGCTCCTTAATAAAATTCTTTTTTGCCTCCAAAATTTTGCCTAAGTCTCAAGGAAAATTTCTCCTTAAGTAATCTCCAGTTCTGAGAGTTACTTTGACCACTTTCGGTCTAGGACCCTCGGGAAGATACTTTTCACGCCTTTTATCAACCATGTTCGGCACAACACTGGCTCTGTCAAAGCTTTGCCTCATTTTTATTAGCCGCATTCGGTTTACTCAGCTTTGGGAAAAATGTGTAATTTTTGCAAGTAAATACTTGCACCTTGTTCGGCTAAATTTCTTAGGTGGGGCTATTTTTCCCAAAAAGCTTTTTTGTACTTAGAAATTTTTCTAAGTGTATAATTTCTTGAAAAAATTTCTAAGTGTAAAATTTCTTTAGAGCATCTAAATGCCAAGTGTTTTTCAATTCTCCCTATTCGGTATCGCCGAGCTTATAAACTCCTGGTCATACCTCGTTAAGGACCAATTAAGGCCATTCCCAGTTTGCCCAAAGTACTCCGTGAGATGATCTTCGGGGTTCAAACTCAGCCTTTCGGAGAACAAGGTCTCCCTTCCTGATTCCTTTTTGCTTGACAAGCAAGTTCACAACTATGGCTACCCTTTGCTAAAAAGCTTTTCTTCTAAGCTCAGCCACTTCTTTGTGTTTGTCAATTAGGCCGAGCTTAGTTCTCAACCCGAGATCATTCCCTTGTTTGTCGAACACTTGTATCCTAACTGATGGTTGGACTACCTTGATTGGAATAATGGCCTCTGTTACGAAGACAAGTGGGAAAGGTGTCTCACACGTGGGTCTGCGGGGCGTCGTCCGATAGCTCCATAGCACGCTAGGAAGTTCTCCTGGCCATTTTCCTTTTGCTTCCCTTAATCTTTTTTCAAACCATCCTTTATGGTTCTGTTAGACACCTCCACCTGTCTGTTGTTCTGGGGATGAGCTACCGGGGTGAAGTGCATTCTTATCCCGAGGTCGACAGTGAACTCTTGGAATCCCATGTCAACAAACTAGGAACCATTGTCAGCGACTATCACCCTCGGTATACCGAACCTACACACGATATTCTTCCAGATGAATTTCTGTATGTCCTTCACCGAAATGGTTGTCAAGGGCTCTACTTCTATCCATTTGGTGAAGTAATCTACTGCGACTACGCAGAATTTCACTCCTCCAGGTGTAGTTGGGAGAGGCCCGATAAGATCAATACCCCATACTGCGAAGGGACAAGGGTAGTTAGCCGAAGTTATCATTTTTGAAGGCAGCCTTTGGACATTAACGTGTCTTTGGCAATTCTCACATCTTCGAACAAACTGTCTTGCGTCCTTTTTTAAAATGGGCCAGAAGTACCCCTGGCGAAGTAATACTCCTACCAGGGCGTTAGTTCCTATGTGGGAACCACATGCCCCCTCATGGACTTCTTTGAGGTCTGTCTCCACGTCCTCTTCGCTGACACACCTTTCCAGAGGATTCACGTGTCCCTGTCGGTATAACTCTTCTCCAATTAGGAAATATCGTCTAGAATGTTTTCACACTTTTGCTGCTTCACAAGGTTCTTCGGGAAGCTCCGAGGTTGTGAGATACTTTTTTATGGGATTTTTCCATCCATTTTCTGAGGTTGCTACGCTCATTATTGCTAAGCTCGGGTGACTTAGTACTTCGGTGGACTTTTTTGACTTGGCCAGAATATCTGCTTCAGTGTTGTCTCGGTGAGGCACGTTCTTGATGTGCACTGTGTCAAACTCTCAAATGAGCTTTGATACAAGCTCGTGATACTTTGCCAAAGTTGGGTCCTTCGTAGTATAGTCCCCTGCCATCTGTCGGACCACTAGCTGAGAATCGCTGTGGCCCTTTAGGCTTCTCACGCCAATTCTTCTAGCAAGGCGTAAACCTACTATAAGGGCTTTGTATTTTTCCATATTGTTGGTGATGTTAAACCCAAATTTGATGGCTTTCATAGCTTCCATGCCTTCGGGACCACGAAAAATTACTTCAGCTCCTTCATGTTCAGAGCCGGAGGCCCCGTCAACAAGCAGAGTCCACTCAGGTTCGGTATTTCCGGGGTTGGGTTGACTTTCTTCAGCCATGGGTGACTCATCAATGAAATCTGCTAGTGCTTGAGCTTTTATTGTCTTCCTTGGCTCATAGGTGATATCATACTTGCCGAGCTCGATGCACCATTTCGAAAGCCTTCCTAAGTGATCTATTCTCTTCATGATGTCCCGAAGGGGCAAGTTGCTTCTCATGATAATGGGGTGACATTGGAAATACGAACGTAGCCTGCTGCTCGCAAGTACCAGGGCATGAATAGCCTTTTGTAGCAAGGGGTACCTGACTTCGACACCATGCAGGGACTTGCTCACATAGTATACTAGCCATTGCTTTGCCCCTTTTTCCTTTACAAGGACCGAACTTACCGCCTTTTTGGTGATGGCAAGGTATAGTATGAGGGGTTCCCCTTCCCATGGCTGCCGAAGCGTCGGGAGACAATTTAGGTAGGCTTTAAGCTCTTCTCAGGCCTTTTGGCAGTCTTCATTCCAGGGATGCAGCTCGGTTCCGCGATCACCACCATTTTTTGCTGCCTTAGTGATGACCTTAAAAAATGGTCGGCAGCGGTCTCCATACCTGGAAATGAATCTGCTGAGAGACGTGATTCTCCTTGTGAGTCTTTGTACATCCTTAGTCACCATGGGAGTTCGGAACCTTAGCAGGGCCTTGACCTTTTGTGGATTGGCATTGATACCTCTCTCCGACACCATGAATCTGAGGAACTTACCCGCGTTTACCCCAAATATGCATTTTTTGGGGTTGAGACGAATTCCAAAGGTCCTCAGTTGGTGGAATGTTTCCTCCAGGTCCGTGATATTACTACTAGGCAGTTTGCTCTTAACTATCATATCATCGATGTAGACTTCCATGTTTCTCCCGATTTGGGAGTTGAAGACCCTATTCATCAACCTTTGGTATGTGGCTCCTGCATTTTTTAGCCCGAACGGCATTCTAACATAGCAGTATGTGCCGACTTCAGTGATGAAAGCGGTCTTTTCCTCATATTTGGGATCCATCCTAATTTAATCATACCCACTAAAGGCATCAAGGAAACTAAGGAGGCCATATTCGGTGGTTGAATCTACCAACTGATCTATTAGCGGCAGAGGATATGAATCTTTAGGGCAAGCATCGTTCACGTTTTGGAAGTCGATGAACATTCAGAGTTTATCACTCCCTTCCTTCATGGTGATAACCACATTACTAAGCCATTCGAGGTATTTGACTTCCCTGATTACACCAGCTTCTATTAGGTGTTGGACTTTGATTTTGACAAAATTGTTCTTATGCCCCGAGAGGCTTCATTTTTTTTGTTGGATAGGCTTTGCCTCTGGGCACACCTTAAGGCTGTGTTGGATTATGTGAGGATCTACCCCAGGCATGCCCTTCGGTGAGTAGGCAAACAGATCTTTGTTCATTAACAGGAAAGATTCAAGTTTTTCCTTGTCACCTTCGGCCAGTTTTTTCCCCATTCGTGTTCTTCGGCTTGGGACAAGTTCTACATCTTCTGTTTCTATTTTCTCAGGGTCTTTTGTTTCTTCTCCCTTTGCCTCCCCTGCGAGCACGACCTTTCCTCCTGAAGTCTATGCGTAGCTCTTCGTTGGGACGTTTCTTGCTTTTACAAAGATCTTTCTCACTTCCCCTTGGTCGATGAAGATCTCAGCATTTCCCTCCTTTGTTGCGAAGGTTACGGTCAAGTATTTCATATCTGGGCGGATGTGGAGGTTTCCTTGGGTCTACCTCCCAAGGATGGCATTATATGACGACGGGACATCTATGACGATGAACCTTGTCATTGTAAAAGCAAAAAGCTCTTCCTTGTTTTGCGGTGACGTTCCCCTTAGCATTAGGGGGAGGTAATCCATCCGAGGACAGGGAGTTTGGACGGACCTACTCCGAAGGTAGGGGAGGTGACAGGCTTGAGATCGCCTCTTGGGATGCCCAAACTCGGCAGCAGATGAGAGAATAAGACGTCAGCGTTAAAACCATCATTGAGGAGTACTCTTTTGACATCCCAACTCCTTATCCTTGCCGTGATTAAAAGTGGGTCATCATGAAGGAATACTATGGTAGACCCATTTTTCCGAACAAGCTTTTTTGATGGGTTACCAAATTCCATCACCGAGATCTCCCTGTTGGGTTTCGGGAGCCAAACAGCGCAGCGGAATTTAACCAAAACCCTCATGGATCCAAGTGAAACGGGGTAAATCGGGTGTTTGAAAATTTTCAAACCTAATTTTCGGTTGAGATCTCTCACTCAACTATAGAGTCGAATCACAAAACTTGAACAGGTGACGTGTTCAAGCTCTCTATGGTATCCACACGAGCTTCTCGGGATCACCACGCTTCCACCACGTCCCGGCAGATGGGTTTCTCTTGCACTCGCAATGCTAGCTTGCGTCTTCCAAGGAATTGCAAGAGAAGAGTGCGGCAATCCTTTTAGGAGGCTAGGGCAAAGAGACTTGCGAATTTCTCACTAGAAGTTTTATTTATAGTGAGACTCAACTTCCAGGCCTAATGGGTTTCAAAGCCCTAATCCAATTAGGATTTAATTTCGGGATTAATAATGGCTCAACTATTGGGCCCATTATTAATACGAAATTATTGGGAACCCAAAACCCAAATTATTATTCCATGCACTCTAATGATCCAAATAGCTCTATGTGTGCGACCCAATAGGCTCTTACCACGTTGGCAATGATCATAAATCACATTTATGATCATAAGCAATGAGCAGTGTCTAGCAACACATCATTGCTACCCAAGTGACAAGATTGTCGATGATTCGACTAAACCTTTATGATCATCCCCGATATATGCTATTGTCCCTTTGTCCAAGATATCAAGACTAAGCACGAGACATGGAATGTGTCACTCTCGTATAGCCCAATCTTTGGTTTCTTGATTACCGAGTAGACCAACTTAAACTGATGACATTGATATCGTATATCAACTCATCCGAGCATGGCCATGCATTTTTCTAAGTCTTACTCTATCAAGGGGCCCGAAGATATCACTCCCGTTACATAGGAGGGACAAATCCCATCTTGATCATACAAATCCCTCCGCATGATATGTGGCATACCCAATGACCTCCTTCAAGTTCACTCAGTTACGAGCAACAAAGGAAAGTATCAAAGTATGTGACTCACATGTAGGGAACCTTGATGATCTTAGGTCGAAGGACTACATATACCATGATCACTATGAGAATCACTTATGACACTCATCTAACGATCCATGTAGTGTTCTCTTGGTGGGTCGGTCCAGTACACAAGTTCTCCAACTTGTACCCATATGTAGACTACATATCTCATATTAGTCTCCACATATGCTAGTCATTATGTATTATTGCAACCCACTCCACAATAATACTAGACCAGGGACGTTTAAGAATATCATTATTCTAGGGTTACAATTATGTTTATTACGTTACGCAGAAACAAAACAACAAACATAATTGCTGGATTAATGCCTTAATAAAATATCATGACTCAATGTGCAAAAATACAATCATCTCATGATTGGCTTTTTGGGCACAACACTAACAATCTCCCACTTGCACTAAAGCCAATCATCCATGTATCTAATACCGATGGACCTAGAATGGCTATCATGCTTCTGCTGCGTAAGGGGCTTTGTCAGTGGATCAGCAATGTTGCTGTCTGTCGAAGTCCTACATATCCTTACATCACCCCTCTCGATGATCTCCCTGATGAGATGATAGCGTCAAAGTATGTGTTTGGATCGCTGGTGAGATCGAGGTTCCTTAGCCTTAGCTCCATTGTGTGCTTACATTGCTCCATTCTATCTGGTTGCTCACAATAGAGCTCTATCGGGTCGGCAATGATGCTTGGAACCACTCCAAGTTCAGTGATGAACTTCTTGATCCAAACTGCCTCCTTCGCAGCATCAGAGGCGGCAATGTACTCAGATTCTGTTGTAGAGTCAGCTACTGTCTCTTGCTTTGAACTCTTCCAGCTCACAGCACCACCACCAATACAAAACACATAACCAGATTGCGATCTAAAATCATCCTTATCAGATTGGAAGCTTGCATCGGTGTAACCCCTTACAACGAGCTCATCTTCACCTCCAAAGACCAAGAATGCATCCTTAGTCCTTCGTAAGTACTTAAGGATGTTCTTAACAGCTGTCCAGTGACTCTCACCGGGGTTCGATTGGTACCTACTCGTCATGCTTAAGGCATATGAGACATCGGGACGAGTACATATCATGGCATACATGATAGATCCAATTGCTGAAGCATATGGAATCTTACTCATGCGCTCTCTCTCCTCGGGTGTACTCAGACACTGAGATCTAGAAAGAGTTATACCATGTGACATGGGCAAGAATCCTTTCTTGGAATCTTGCATGCTAAACCTCTTTAGCACCTTGTCAATGTATGTACTTTGACTTAGGCCAAGAAGCTTTCTAGATCTATCTCTATAGATCCTGATGCCTAACACATAGGCTGCTTCACCCAAGTCCTTCATAGAGAAACATTTCCCTAGCCAAGTCTTCACAGACTGTAGCTCAGGAATGTCATTCCCGATGAGTAGTATGTCATCTACATACAACACCAAGAAGACAATAGCGCTCCCACTAACCTTCTTGTAGACACAAGGTTCATCTTCATTTTTGATAAAACCAAACTCTTTGATTGCTTCATCAAAATGAAGATTCCAACTTTGAGAAGCTTGCTTCAGTCCATAAATGGACCTTTGCAACTTGCACACTTTATTGGCATTCTCAGGAGTGACAAAACCCTCAGGTTGTGTCATGTACACATCCTCAAGTAGCTTTCCATTTAGGAATGCAGTTTTGACATCCATTTGCCATATCTCATAATCATAGTGTGCAGCAATAGCAAACAAAATTCGGATGGATTTAAGCATAGCAACTGGTGAAAAAGTTTCATCATAGTCAATACCATGAATTTGCTTGAAACCTTTTGCAACCAATCGTCCCTTAAAGGTAATCACATTACCATCCATGTCAGTTTTCTTCTTGAAAACCCATTTGCACCCTATGGGTTTTACCCCTTCAGGTGGGTCAACCAAAGTCCATACTTGGTTTTCATACATGGATTCCATCTCGGATTTCATGGCCACTAGCCACTTCTCAGAGTCAGGCCCCGACATAGCTTGTTGGTAGGTTGTGGGCTCATCCTGATCCATGAGCATCACATCACCAGTGTGAGTCATGAGAAATCCATATCTCTCAGGCTCACGCCGAATCCTACCAGACCTACGTGGGCTCTGTGCTACAGGAACAGACTCTTGAACCACAACATCTTGTGGTGTCTGTTCAGGTTCCATTTCAGGTTCGATGTCTCCTTGTTGTTCTTGAATTTCTTCAAGTTCTACTTTCCTCCCACTAGTTTCTTTAGAGATAAACTCTTTCTCTAAAAAGACACCAGTTCGAGCAACAAACACTTTTTGCTCAGAAGGATTGTAGAAATAGTAACCCTTTGTTTCTTTGGGATACCCAACAAAAAGGCATTTTTGAGATTTGGGCCCTAGTTTGTCAGAGGATTGACGTTTCACATAAGCGTCACAGCCCCAAATCTTCATAAAAGACAAATTGGGACGCCTCCCACTCCATATCTCATATGGTGTCTTTTGAACCGATTTAGATGGAACTCGGTTTAGTGTAAAAGCGGCTGTCTCTAGAGCATGTCCCCAAAAGGAGTTTGGAAGGTCAGCTTGACTCATCATAGAGCGAACCATGTCTAACAGAGTTCGATTTCTCCTTTCAGATACACCATTCCATTGAGGTGTACCTGGTGGAGTGAGTTGTGATACTATACCACACTCCTTCAGATAGTCAAGGAATTCTCGATCCAAGTACTCTCCACCTCGATCTGAATGAAGCACTTTGATACTTTTACCGAGTTGATTCTCTACTTCATTCTTGAATTCTTTGAACTTTTCAAAGGATTCTGACTTGTGTCTCATGAGATACACATAGCCATATCTACTGAAGTCATCAGTGAAAGTAATGAAGTATTGAAAACCTCCTCTAGCTTGTGTAGACATAGGGCCACATACATCACTATGTATGAGTCCTAGTAAGTCATTAGCCCTTTCACTTTGCCCTGTGAATGGGGCTTTGGTCATCTTGCCCAACAAACATGACTCACATGTCTCATATGATTCAAAATCAAATGAGTCCAAGAGTCCATCCTTATGGAGCTTGGATATGCGGGTCTCATTTATATGGCCTAAGGGACAGTGCCAGAGATAGGTTGGGTTCGAATCATTTAATCTGACCTTCTTGGTATTCACATTATAGATTCGATCTTCGAGGTCTAGAACATACAACCCATTGCTAAGTTGAGCACTACCATAAAAGATTTCATTCAAATAAATAGAACAACATTTGTCCTTTATTATAAATGAAAAACCTTTCTTGTCCAAACAAGAAACAGAAATCAAATTTCTACTAATAGTAGGCACAAAGTAGCAGTTGTCTAATTCTAAAACTAATCCACTAGGTAAAGTGAGAACATAAGTCCCTACGGCTAAGGCAGCAACCCTTGCTCCATTTCCAACACGTAGGTCCACTTCACCTCGGGCCAATCTTCTACTTCTACTTAGATCCTGCACATTTGCACAAATGTGAGATCCACATCCAGTATCCAATACCCAAGATGAGGAAGTAGAAAAGTTAGCCTCTATAACAAAAATACCTGAAGTGGAAGTCTTACTTCCCTTTTCCTTAGCAAGTTCTTCAAGATAGAGCTTGCAGTTGCGCTTCCAGTGTCCAGGTTGCTTACAATGGAAGCACTCCCCTTCCTTTGCCACACCACCCTTTGGTTTCAATGCAGCTGAAGAAGAATTAGCATTGGACTTTCCATTAGCTTTATCCTTCTTCTTGTTGGCTTTTCCTTTTCCCTTGCCCTTTTGAACCATCAAAATGGGCTTAGCCTTCTTAAGGTTTTGCTCAGCAGTTCTCAACATGTTGAGCAATTCAGGGAGGGACTTGTCAAGGTCATTCATGTTATAGTTCATGACAAACTGACTGTAGCTTTCAGGCAACGATTGCAAGACTACATCAATAGCCAACTCTTTCTGAAGAGCAAATCCCAAATTCTCAAGATTCTCAATGTACCCAATCATCTTGAGCACATGAGGACCCACGGGACTTCCCTCAGACATCTTGCACTGAAACAATGCCTTAGAGGTCTCAAACCTCTCATGCCTAGCTTGCTCTTGGAAAAGCATTTTGAGATGTTCGATCATATCGAACGCCCCCATGTTCTCATGTTGCTTCTGAAGCTCAGATTCCATGGTAATAAGCATGAGGCATGCAACATCCAAAGCATCATCAGAATGCCTCTTGTGAGCATCCCTTTCAGCTCTTGGAGCAGTGGCAGCAGGCTCATTCGGAATGGGCTGCTTCTAGGACATAAGCCTTTCTCTCTTGTTTGAGGACTATCCTCAAGTTTCGGTACCATTTGAGAAAGTTGGTCCCATTCAGTTTTTCCTTCTCAAGGATCGATCGCAACGAAAGTGTCGATGTGTTTTGTGCCATGGTTATCTACAACAGTAAATATGCAGTGTAAGAGTCATGTATTTTAATTCATTTAATAAGGACTTTTATTAAACGATACTCCCACTATTTTCCTCAAAATAATAACCCTCGATATTATTTCGGAACACCTCGGCGCTAAGGTATTCTAGTGGGCCAAGATCCATATTTGACCACAACCTGAGTCAGCTTTGGCTTTTCTCTCAAGTTACAGCTATTTAGGTAGGCAACTCCTTGCCAATTGCATCTTATGCAACTCTTGGATAGTTGGGTGAACAACACTTGTCCAAGCTCATCTCATGAGCTTAAGCCCAACTCTATGCCTCTAAGTCCCTAATCCTATTAGGATGACTTAGTTAAGTCGGACCCAAAGTTAGCAATTTGGATATCACTATTATCCCATCGCGCCTTACCAAGATGAACATAGGTGCTTTGCTTTGGCAAACCCACCTAATGTTGATCAAAGTCTTGACGAGTGCCAACATTTGGAAGGCATCACATTTAATGACTTAATATTTGTTTGAGGGATTTTTCTTTTGATCTCACCAATTTGTTATCTCCGGTTGTTTTATACATGCATCACATACAAATATAAAACATGCATCACATGCTTATAAAAAATTAAAGGTGACATGGTTATACCCCAAAGTATGCGATATTCTCAAGCCAATGAGAATATCATAAAAGCCTAAGGAAAAAAAAGGGTCTTCACAAGCTCCTTCTCTTCCTTTCTTGGTTGCCCTTTTTGTTGTCACCTCCTTGGACCTCCTTGGACATACCACCTTGGATGATCCCATAATGCACCATTACATCAATAATAGAAACCTCGAGTTACATTCGAGGGGAGTAAGGTGAGAAGAGAATGTACAATGAGAGTGATAAGAAAAGGCACGACTCGCAGGCCGTATTTACAAGTACAACCAATCAAGGGCTATAACCATGCACCATGCTTCAAACACCAATCAGCATATCATGTCAAATCTCATTCAACAAAGATGCATGCCAATTTTCGCGCGTTGATTAACCAGTTTTTATTTATGTGGCGCTTCGCATACGGCGGTCCCGCTGGCCGGTCAGTTAGCGGGCGGTGGTTCTGCTGACCGGTCAGCAGACGGGGTCAAGGGGAGCCACCCTTGCGGGGGGTTGTGAGGGGGCAGCGCCCCCCGGCGCAAAAAATTGTCTTACAATTGCTTAGCCTGAAATCTTCTATTTCGAGCAAGTAGGCACCCGAGACTCCTCCATTCGAGCCACCAAAAATACCTTACTTTCGGTGCCCGAACAGGCCGAATCCGAACAAAGCTAGGGTTTTTGCAACTATTGCAAGAATCCTAATCCATATAGGTATCTCATACTATTCAATTTCGGGTTAATCTCATTAACCAATTAGTGTCATTTCTTCAGATACGTCATATGTTCATTACGAGTTCCGGTTTCATGCATCATGAATCAATCTAATTAATCATGGCCGAAAAGCAACCGAACACATAACATCATGCGATTCAACATCAATCCCGATTTAGGGTTTCACCAGTAGCTCTGATACCACTGTTGGGTTTCGGGAGCCAAACAGCGCAGCGGAATTTAACCGAAACCCTCCAGGATCCAAGTGAAACGGGGTAAACCGGGTGTTCAAAAATTTTCATACCTAATTTTCGGTTGAGATCTCTCACTCAACTGTAGAGTTGAATCACAAAACTTGAACAGTTGACGTGTTCAAGCTCTCTATGGTATCCACACGAGCTTCTCGGGATCACCACGCTTCCACCACGTCCCGGTAGATGCATTTCTCTTGCGCTCGCAGTGCTAGCTTGCATCCTCCAAGGAATTGCAAGAGAAGAGTGCGGCTATTCCTTTTGGAAGGTTAGGGCAAGGAGACCTATGAATTTCTCACTAGAAGTTGTATTTATAGTGAGACTCAACTTCCAGGCCTAATGGGTTTCAAAGCCCTAATCCAATTAGGCTTTAATTTCAGGCTTAATAATGGCTCAACTATTGGGCCCATTATTAATACGAAATTATTGTGAACCCAAAGCCCAAATTATTAGCCCATGCACTCTAATGATCCAAATAGCTCTATGTGTGCGACCCAATAGGCTCTTACCACGTTGGCAATGATCATAAATCACATTTATGATCATAAGCAATGAGCGGTGTCTAGCAACACATCATTGCTACCCAAGTGACAAGATTGTCGATGATTCGACTAAACCTTTATGATCATCACCGATATATGCCATTGTCCCTTTGTCCAAGATATCAAGACTAAGCACGAGACATGGAATGTGTCACTCTCGTATAGCCCAATCTTTGGTTTCTTGATTACCGAGTAGACCAACTTAAACTGATGACATTGATATCGTATATCAACTCATCCGAGCATGGCCATGCATTTTTCTAAATCTTACTCTATCAAGGGGCCCGAAGATATCACTCCCGTTACATAGGAGGGACAAATCCCATCTTGATCATACAAATCCCTCCGCATGATATATGGCATACCCAATGACCTCCTTCAAGTTCACTTAGTTACGAGCAACAAAGGAAAGTATCAAAGTATGTGACTCACATGTAGGGAACCTTGATTATATTAGGTCGAAGGACTACATATACCATGATCACTATGAGAATCACTTATGACACTCATCTAACGATCCATGTAGTGTTCTCTTAGTGGGTCGGTCCAGTACACAAGTTCTCCAACTTGTACCCATATGTAGACTACATATCTCATATTAGTCTCCACATATGCTAGTCATTATGTATTATTGCAACCCACTCCACAATAATACTAGACCAGGGACGTTTAAGAATATCATTATTCAAAGGTTACAATTATGTTTATTACGTTATGCAGAAAGAAAACAACGAACATAACTGTTGGATTAATGCCTTAATAAAATATCATGACTTAATATGCAAAAATACAATCATCTCGTGATTGGCTTTTGGGCACAACACTAACACTCCCTAGCTTTTCTTTTTCTTTCTGCCGAAGGTAGTCTGGTGGTAATCATTTGTATTATTCCAGCCGGAGGTGGCGGATGTCTTTTGGGACTTCGATTCCGGCGCCTATCGGAATCATATTCCTCATCATCTCCTTTCCTTTCCTCTTCCCTCCTCCCTTTTGGAGAGGGCATCCATAGGTAGCACCGGAGTTAGCCCTGCTTTATTAAAGACTTGATGTACTTCCTCAGTGTCATGCCTATGATCCCGATGGAATTGGTTAAACTTTTTCATATTTTTCTTATTTTTGGAAGTCATGGCCTCCGGACACTGGATTGGATTTCCTTGCCTTTCCATGGCCATCAGTATGTTTGTTTGGGAGGTGTTTAGGGGAGTAAATGACATGGGCCTTTTCCCCTTCTGCTTTCGAGTTTTTCCTCCGCCCTTGGCTAGTTACCGGGGTTGATGGCTTTCACCTTCGGGATGATGATGGTTAGGCTTTGATCCTCCCATTCTCAGCTCTTCGGCTGTCATGTGCTATTCGGTTTTGCGGTAGAACTCGCCAAGGGTGTCCGGAGGGTCTTTCGAGAACTCGTAAAAGAGTTGTGAGTGCCGCCGAAGTCCTTGTATCATGGCGAGGATGTGTATTTCAGGACGGAAGTCTGGAACGCTCAGGGCCTCTCGGTTTAATCTTTCGACATAGTCACGGATGGTTTCCCCATTTCTCTGTGCTATGTCAAACATCTGGATGGGCATCTTTGCTATTGGCCTACTGCCAATGAATTGTTGCGTGAATGTTGTGGACAACTCTTGGAAACTCATTATTGTCCCAGGGGCAAGTGAGTTATACCACGCAGTCGCTAGACCGGAGAGGTTGACCTCAATGCATTTACAAAGGGTGGCATCATCGGTGCCGTGTAGCACCATGCTGTGTCTGTACTTGGTTAGGTGGGCCTAAGGGTCATTGTGCCCATCGTAGGTTTCTAAGCGGGGGACTTGAAAGTCGCTTGGCATTGGCACTTCTACTACCATCCGGACGAAGGGTGACTCTTCTCCAGTGAAGGTCTCAGATAACCTAGACCATACTGGCTTTCAGGCGATCTGCCTCTCTACTTTTTCCAACCTCTCTAAGATTTTTTCCATGCGGATGGTGGCCTAGGGCTTTCCTCATTGCCTGGAGGCCTCCGGCAATGGAGAATGACGTTGCCTCCTTGGGGAGTAACTTCGGCAGCGGGGAGATTGTGATCTTTCCTCTGATGAAGAACTTCGACGGTGAGAAGTCATAGCCCCTTTAAATGCCGTTTCTCTGGTGTGTCGGACTCTGGGAGGTACGTTCTCCGATGAGGATTCATCACGAATTTCTCTGCTTCCTAAACTCCGGTAAGTTGATTTTGGGCTTTTTTCTCGACGAGCCGTTGGTGAGGGTGCCTTTCGTGCTGAATGTTGTTGTGACCAACTCTGGTCCAGTTGCTGTGTCATTTCAGCCACAACGGAGCATTGAAAATCATGCAGAAAGCTCATCATGACAGTTAGAGGATGTTCGTCCTCAGGTAAGGAAGTCCCTACAGCTGGTCACTCGGTCGTCGGTTGAGCTTCCGGTGGAGACGGGGACTTCGGAAGTCCCCTTTCCTTAGAACACCGAGTCCCAACGACGGCCACCTAAGAGTGGGTTTTCAAAGACAGCGCCAAATGATGCCCATTGGCATCCTCATTGTACGACATAGTAGCCTGCAACAGGGACTTTCGGTGAATAGGGTATCCATAAAAGGGGTTTCCAGAGGGGGTGGCTGCCTGAAAGATTCAAAGAACGGAGGTTAGGAGATCCCCGGAGTGTTTTTCCGGGGGAGGAATCTCCGACGCCCAAGTTAGTATTTAGTTAGACGGAGAGTAATGAGTAGAGAGTAGTGTTCCCCCCTTACCAAGGTTGTTTACCAAGTATTAATAGGGAGGTGCCAAGAAAAGCCTGCTTGACACGGGCCGCTCAAATCACGACACGTGTTCGGTTGGATGCAGTCCATACCTTTGGAAACGGGGTCCTCTAGGTGGCCATAGGCCATCTTGGTCAGGAGTTAGAGCCGCGGAAAGTCTGTGAGTCAGGACATAGACAAGGGCAGCATGTCAGGACGTGTACGAGGGTGGTGTGTCAGGACGTGTACGAGGGTGGCATGTCAAAGTCTCCTTAACCATTTTTGTTGTATCCTTGAGACCTCTTCGATAAAAGAGACCTTTTCGGGATGGGAGAGCTTCTTACCGAGGTTGCTCTAGTTATTCGCGAGTCCCCTAGGCATGGGGAACTCCTTTCAGAGGGTGTTCTCCTCTTTCGACAATGGTGAGTCTACCTCTCCCGAAGCTGGTTAGGCCATCTTACCAAGGGAAGTAGAGCATCATGTTCCCAAAGTTAATACTATCACTCCTCGAAGGTGATGGTGGATAGCCGAGGTCGGGGGGGTCAGGAGGTCAGACCCTGTCTTACTGAGGTTAGCACTCGTATTTCTCATGGGCAATGCTCACCCATACCGAGGGTGACGCTCTGTCAGGGTTTGGCTTTTCGAACAGTAATAGCCCTTTGGCCACCACAGATACTAGAAGACATGCTCAAGAGCTGTGTGTTGGATTTCAAAGGTGAATGGGATCGACACTTGCCATTGGTGGACTTCTCATATAACAATAGTTACCAAAGCACCATTGGCATGGCACGTTATAAAGCATTATATGGAAAAAGGTGCATAACACCCTACTGTTGGGTGGAAGCCTCAAATAGGCTACAGTTAGGTCCCAAAATTATTGAAGAGACAACTGCCAAAATCAAGAAAATTGAAGAAAGAAGGACAACAGCCTATATGAACAAAAGAAGGAAGGACTTAGAATTTGAGGTTGGTGACAATGTTTGGTTGAAAGTTGCACCAACCAAAGGCACTGTCAAATTTGGCAGAAGAACCAAGTTAGCTCCAAGATACATCGGTCCTTATGAAATCTTGGATAGAGTTGGCAAGGTAGCATATAGGTTAGCTCTATCGCCAAGCATGTCAAGTGTTCATAATTTTTTTCATATCAGTATGCTTAATAAGTGTCTATTGGACATAAAGCATGCTATTGTAGTGGAAGACATACAGTTGGAACCTAACTTGACATATAAAGAGAAACCTATGGCTATCTTAGCCAAGGATACCAGAAGGTTAAGAAACAAACTTATTCCCATGGTTAAAATTCAGTGGTCACACCACTCTAAAGGAGAAGCAACATAGGAAACTGAAAAATACATTATGAAAGGTATCTTAAAGAATACCCGAAGGTAAAGGCTATTTTTGAGGACCAAAATTTTTAAGGAGGGGAGGATTGTTACCACCACACAAAAATGGGAGAATTACAAATGTGTCATAATGGCCAAAAAACATTATATTGTGTACTTCTCACCATAGTGATTGAAGTGTGGGGGGTAAAAGGCATAATCAACACCTTCTTAAAAGTGTTCAAAGTTAGTAACTTAGCCCCCAAGAAAAGCCTTAAGGATTGCTTATTTTTCAAGCAATCTATGGACTTTTTTGTAAGCTTTTGGAAATTCGGGTACTCAATTGCAAAACTCTCAAAAAAGAGACTTGGAGAGTTATAGGAAGGACATGAATGGTATGAAAGTGCTAATGGAGGACCAAAGTGCTCATGGAAGATAAGTTTGGACAAGGGAAACACTAAAGGAATTAAGGACCTAAATGTCTTAGTGTAAACCTTAAGGTGTTCAAGCTTTTGACTTAAGTCTAAGGGTGGAATTATGGGGTTATCCCACCATGGGGAAGGCAGGCAAGACTTGATAAATAGTCACAAATCTTGGACAATGTGTACAAATGAGTTTAATACAAACAAACCATACTTAGTGAGAAGGAAAATGACATAAAGCAAGGTTAAGCTTGTTTAAGTGTGTTTTGTGCCCTTAAGCTCATTTAAGGCCATTTAAGTGGCCAAATCACTTATCTCTCTCATTTTCATCCTCCTCCAGCCCAAGAACACAGCCATACTTCCTCTATATGCACCACAATTCAAAACTTGCAATTGATTGAAATTGAAGGCAAAAGGAAGCAATTGGAAGCAAACTAGAGCTATTACTTGGATGCTTTAAAGATCAAGCTTGATTTTCAGCCTAGCCACTTTGGTAAGGGTTCTCTTGCTCTCATGGGTTTTTTTTCTGTATTTTTAAGCAACCATGGAGCTAGGGCTAAGTTTGGAAGAGAGCCATGAGCTTGATGAACCAAGCTTGGTGAGGGGAGTGCACTTATTGAAGGTTTTGTGACCTAGTTTGAAGTGCATGAAGATGCCAGCGAAATGAAGGTTTCTAGAGCGCAAAGTTAGTACCAACTAGTGTTAAGGTCCTCCTAAGACCAAGCATTAGCTTGAGGAGGGCTGCCATAGTGATTTGGTTATGTTTATTAATCGTTTTATGGACTAACCGATGGTTATTGTTGCTGCTGCATTTCATGTGTTTGTTGGTTGTGAATGGTTGCTACATTTGGTTGCTATATCTGGTATATATGAATTTTGAGTTTTATGTTTTAGTGTCTTTGGTTTCATGTTTTAATGAGGATCACATTACCTTAAGAAACCAAGTGCTACCCTTACTAAGTTTCTCAATGAAACTTACTCTCCTCAATTCTGTCAGTTCAGGTCCAGCAGAAAGATCACCTTCCAACTAACTTTTGTGGTTTGAGTTTAGATCTAAAATTTCAGGTATTTAAACTTCCATATGTATAATTGTGATCTGGAAATTTTGGTGATTTTAGGAGCACATTTTGTATTTTTAGTAATGGTACTTTCTGCCTTACGCAGCAGCTGGTCCCTTCAAGTTTCTAAAGTGATTAGCGCTTTTGAAGTTCTCCAAGAATCTTAGTGTATGCATTAACTAAGTTATTGTCATGTATACGGTCCATAAATTGATGTTAATGATTTGGGTATGTTGTATGTGTAGTGTGAGAAGGATATATGGATCAATGGAGTGTGGTTTGAAGTGTGTATACAATGCTGTCCATATGGTGTTTATGGGCTGTTTTGATGGTATTTTTATGAATGATGGTTAGAAGGGCTCTAAATTCAGGGGAATGGTTTTCCCATGTGTGTAAGACATATATGGACACTACCAAGGGGGTTTGCATCTGGAAATGAAGCGTATGAATATTATGAGATTTTGTATGGGCATAATGGTCAATAGTGTCTAAAATTTGGTACCCTGTACTCCAGCTGCCATAACTTTCTGTACATAAAGAATTTGGCTATGAAATTTTGACCACACATAGAAAACTTCAAGAGGAATAAATTGACTATTGAAGCACTAGATTTAAAGTTCTGTATCCAAAGTTATGGCCTGTCAAAATTGGCTGATTTTGCTGAGCACTGTTCATATGGTCATTTTTACCCGATTAAGTGTAAAATCCATAATTGTAAACTTAGATTAATTTAATGTATCAAACCTATTTGCCTATGAAGGTTTGAGGCTATTAAAGGCTTTAAAACATTTAAGGCATAGGAGAACATGTGTAGAATTTGAGTTGGACACAATGTGAAAGTTTGGACAAAAAAAAATGCACACCAATAGCATCATATGTGCATATGATTGTACATGCACTTGGGGATTTTACTCAAATTTCATATTGGCTAGGAATAAAGAATTTCATTGTCATCTTTACTTCTAGATGAAATTGTATGTGAATATGTGTGTGATGGTTGGACCAATATACACATGTTTGCATAATGACCAAGAGGGCCACTTGGGTAAACATAGTGCACATGTTTTGCTTGGCCTACAGGACATGGATTGCCTGGGGCTTGAGCTCACTAAAATTAATCACTGTATTTAAACACTCAAACTGGTAACAATTTTCACCTTTAGAAAAGTTTGTGACACTTAAGCCCTTAAGTGTTCTTAAGCATTAAATGACTAACTTTGCCTCCTTGAGCACTTTCGTCCCCAACAATATCCTTAATTCCATCCATGTCCTTTCTTCATAATTCCATCCATGTCCTTTCCTCACAATTCCATCCATGTCCTTTTCATAGCCATCTTTGGAAATTTTTGCAATTGAGTACCCAACTTTTGTAACCTTACAATTTAGTCCATAGGTTACCTGAAAATTATGCAATATGCCAATGCTTTCTTAAGGACAAAATTATCATTGTTTGTGGCACTTAAGGGAGTGTATATTGAATACTTTACACTTCACAATTCATACACTATGGTGAAAATTAAAGCATACAAGTTTAGGTCCTTATACTGTAATTTTACCATTTTGTGAAAGTGGCAACATCACCCAAGAGCAACCCTAGAATCTAGTACTCCATCTTAGACAAGGGAGGCAACTAGGAGTACAAAATATATAAGCCATGACTGAGATCTTCTTAAACTAACTCTTACTTTGGAGGTAAGTCCTAATGGCGAGTCACAAAAGTCCTATCCATGTGCTGTTAGGCTCTACGACCCAGAAAACACTTCAGTTAGCACTGTTACTTAACAAACAAGTAACCTACGTAGACTAGAATCACAAAGATTCTTAAGTGAAGTACCTACATCAACAAACTACAATAACAACCCTCAACGCTTATCTGGCCAATAACATCAAAATTTGCATAGCATAACTAGGGAGTGAGAATTCAAGAATTCTCAATAGGGGTCTTCACTTTACCTGCAAGAAAAGTTACTAAGGACTACACATATATGAACGTATGCAACCTACTGCAAGCTCATATAGCATGAGGCTAGACTTATGTGCATAGATCTCAATCCCTTAGGAATTTTCCTTAACCTAGTCCTTTAACCTTTAGTAAGAATAGCTTACTAGCCTAAGTGGTGACAAATCACTAGTTTAAGCTCCCTTATGTTGTAAAGGGGCACTAAGGCTGGACTACTATCGACTAGGTCATAAAGACCCATTAGGCTATAACGACCCACTAGGTGCACTTAGGTTTCACATCACAACCTCGTGGCTAATTGCACAACGCGGTCGCCGATGCTACTTGAACTTTCACTTGAGCTAGTGATACTTAGTTGTGACCCTTTTTTATGTAGTTTTCCTAATTATGGTGAAAGTAACAATAAAAACCCAAAAAACTCCTAGGTCACAGAGAAGTTTCGAAAGTCTCAAAGTACCCCTGGAATACTTAGACCCTAAGTACCCTAATAACCCCCTTAGACTTCTTCATGAATGTGCTAGCAAAATTTGAAATTTTAGCCATCATAATAATGGCTAGATACTCGAACGTCACCATAGTTGTCAATAGTCGAACACCATTTTTGTGGCACTAGTGACGTGTCGCGTTGCCAATACCTGCGAAAACCCAGAATTTCCAATTTTGCTGCTATGAACTTTGAAGACTTACCAAACATACTAAACATGCTTGGATGGCCTTCAAACTTCATACACTTGTAAAACTTGTTTCAAAGATCACAACCAACTATCACAAGCATTCCTATGATGCATTATAACATCATTCCATGCTCCACAAACCTAGTAGTACACCATGATCAAACTAGCCCACTAACTAATGCTATTGCAAAATCTACTTGATTTTATCAGGCAAACAAAACTAATAGCATTAATTAAACATGAAAACTTAACTCCGTTAACTTAAATTTAACTCACAAGCAAGAGACAAGAAACCTTTCCTCAAGAGCACAAGTTGAACAAAGTTCTTCCTAGTTCCAAGCAACCAAAGGCACAAAACACACCATTAATCACTTCTAACCAAAACCCAAGCTCCTAATCAACTAATAAACAAGAATTCACCAAGGAATTATAAGTTTCCTCACATAAAAAATAGGGGATGGTGGAAAACATGGTTCTAATATTCAAAAACATGAAATTCTTTTTGGAACAAGCTTCCAACAGCTTAAACACCAATGGTAGCTTTATTTTCCACCAAAAACTCTTGGTTTTGGGCATCAATTAATGAACAAATGGTTGCGAGAAAGATGAGCTCAGTTCTAAAGTGGAAATGGCAGCCATCCCTCACCTTTACCACATTTTATAGCCTCAAAGTTGTTAGTGTTGTGCCCAAAATCCAATCATGAGATGTTTGTATTTTTGCACATTGAGTCATGATATTTTATTAAGGCATTAATCCAGCAATTAGGTTTGTTGTTTTGTTTCTGCGTAACTTAACAAACATAATTGTAACCCTAGAATAATGATATTCTTAAATGTCCCTAGTATAGTATTATTGTGGAACGGGTTGCAATAATACATAACGACTAGCATATGTGGAGACTAATATGAGATATGTAGTCTACATATGGGTACAAGTTGGAGAACTTGTGTACTGGACCAACCCACCATGAGAACACTACATGGATCATTATATGAGTGTCATAAGTGATTCTCATAGTGATCATGGTATATGTAGTCCTTCGACCTAAGATCATCAAGGTTCCCTACATGTGAGTCACATACTTTGATACTTTCCTTTGTTGCTCGTAACTGAGTGAACTTGAAGGAGGTCATTGGGTATGTCACATATCATGCGGAGGGATTTGTATGATCAAGATGGGATTTTTCCCTCCTATGTAACGGGAGTGATATCTTCGGGCCCCTTGATAGAGTAAGACTTACAAAAATGCATGGCCATGCTCAGATGAGTTGATATACGATATCAATGTCATCAGTTTAAGTTGGTCTACTCGGTAATCAAGAAACCAAAGATTGGGCTATACGAGAGTGACACATCCATGTCTTGTGCTTAGTCTTGATATCTTGGACAAAGGGAGAATGGCATATATCGGTGATGATCATAAAGGTTTAGTCGAATCATCGTCAATCTTGTCACTTGGGCAGGAATGATGTGTTGCTAGATGCTGCTCACTACTTACGATCATAAATGTGATTTATGATCATTGGCAACGTGGTAAGAGCCTATTGGGTCGCACAGATAGAGCTATTTGGATCATTAGAGTGCATGGGCTAATAATTTGGGTTTTGGTTGCATAATAATTTCGTATTAATAATGGGCCCAATAGTTGAGCCATTATTAAGCCCGAAATTAAAGCCTAATTGGATTAGGGCTTTGAAACCCATTAGGCCTAGAAGTTGAGTCTCACTATAAATACAACTTCTAGTGAGAAGTTCGCAGGTCTCTTTGCTTTAGCCTCCAAAAAGGACAGCCGCACTCTTCCCTTGCAATTCCTTGAAGGATGCAAGCTAGCAACTACGAGCGCAAGAGAAACGCATCTGCTGGCACATGGTGGAAGCATGGTGATCCCGAGAGGCTCGTGTGGATACCATAGAGAGCCTGAACACGTCAACTGTTCAGGTTTTGTGATTCGACTCTACAGTTGAGTGAGAGATCTCAACAGAAAATTTGGTATGAAAATTTTCGAACACCCGGTTTACCCCATTTCACTTGGATCCTGGAGTGTTTCGGTTAAAATCCGCTGCGCTGTTTGGCTCCCGAAACCCAACGAAAGTATCACAAGCCACCAAAGCATTTAAAAAGTTACAAATAAACCCCATTCCTTCGGTAACCTTAGTCAAACTTGGTTAAACGTTGTTTATTCAAACTAAGTTTCAGTTAAAGTTAAAACTTAAGATTTTAAAACTCATTTTTAACACTTGGAACTTGGTCCGACTATTCAAGATGCAAAATTACCATTTAGCCCCTGAACCTCATTCAGTGCCTTAAGCTTCTTGAAACTTAACAAACTTTGCTAACTCACTTATTGTTACTATGTGAACTTGAAATAAGGTTTCAAACTAAGTTTCAAATACCTTACCTTCCTTCCTTGAGCCTCCAACTAGGATATCCATAAGATTATCTCCTTCTTCTGGAATTTGGTACCCTAAATTCTGCTGTAACTGAGGAAAAACACTAGGATATCTTTTCAACATATTCTGCTCCATCTCCCATGTAGCTTCCTCTTCACTATGATTTGAGCAAAAGATCTTAATGATTGGAATCTACTTGGTGTAGAATTTCTTTACTTGCCAATGAAGAATTTGAATTGGCTCCTCTTCGTAGGTTAAGTCTTCTTGAACAGGCACCACTGAAGGATTAACTACTTGTCTCAGTTCCATAGCTCATTTCCTTAGAAGACTAATGTGAAATGCATTATGCACTTGGGACAAGTTGTGTGGTAATGCCAACCAATAAGCAACCTTCCCTATTTTCTCCAAAACTTCATAAGGACCGATGTACCTAAGGGCTAACTTACCCTTTTGTCCAAAACGGGTAACTCCTTTCATGGGAGACACTTTAAGAAGTACTTTATCACCAGCTTCAAAACTCAAATCTCTTATCCTCTGATTCACATACATTGTCTTAGCCATAGTATCAGCTATAATCTCAGGTCCATCAACTACCCTATCTGAAAGGTCTGCTCAACAATGGGGCATCATGCATCGCCAACCATTCAATGCCTCGTATGATGCCATACCTATAACAATTTGGTGAGTCTTATTATAAGCCAATTTGATGAGTGATAGGTGCGGATCCCAATCACCTTTAAAGTCACACATGCTCAACATATCATCCAAAATCTAAATCACTATCTTAGATTGTCCATTATTCTGAGGATGAAGGGTAGTACTAAGACTAACCTTACTCCCTAACGCCTCCTAGAAAAAATTCTAAAATCATGACACAAACCAAGGATCTGATCAGATATGATCTAATCTTGTATACCATGCAACCTTCTGATCTCCTTGACATACAACTCAGCTAACCCCTCCAAAGTGTGAGTAATCCTTATGGGTATAAAGTGTACCAATTTAGTTAGCCAATCGACCACCACCCACATAAAATCATGCTAACTATGGGTGATTGGTAGTCTTACTAGGAAATCCATGGTAATGGACCCCCACTTCCTCTCTAGTAAAGGAAAACTCTGAAGTATTCCCACTGGCTTCTAATGTTCAGCTTTGACCATCTGGCATGTCAAACACCTAGCCACATGTCTTGCTACATCCCACTTGAGTCTAGACCAGCAAAAATGTGTCCTCAAATCATGATATGCCTTACTAACACCAGGATGAATACTGAACCTACTACTATGTGCCTCTTGTAGGAGTTGTTGCCTAAGTCCTTCCATATTCAACATATAAAGTTTATCCCCATGGTATAGTATTCCATCTTTCTTCTTCACAAATAACACCGAGGCTCCCCATGGTGATAAACTATGCTTTATAACGCCTTTCTCGAACAATTCCTCACCCTGCATCTTTAACTCATCCATCTTAGGTGCTGAAATTCGGTAAGGTGGTATTGAAATAGGTTTTATGCTAGGCTAAAGATGGATAGAAAATTTTGTTTCCCTCTTGTGTGGTAACCCAAGCAACTCTATTGGAAACACTTCAAGAAATTGATTGGCTATAGGGATCTCCTTGAGTTCTTCTTCTATGGCCACCCAATTTAAAGAATAATACTTCTCCTCGTTCACTATAGAGATGGTGTCCATAAGTCTCAGGTGCAAGTTTTAGCACTAGATGCTAACCCTCATGTGCAAATGACACTAGCTCCTTGAGCATCAATAATGTCGACTAAATGACTAGCATAGTCAATATCCACCTTGTTATTACTTAGCCAATCCATTCCCTAAACTAGCTCATAAGACCTCAATACAATCACCCATGACTTAGAAGAGAAATCATGGTTACCTAACTGCAAAGGATACCTAGTAACCAACTCATTGTTCATAAGAAAACTCATCCCTGTAGTGTTGGTGATCTAGAAAGTAAAATTACCTCGAATGACGGCTAACTCTTTGGTCACCTGACTAGCTAGCGTGAAAACTGTCGGCTCAACTACTACTACAGCCACATGAGGTTGATTTACTATGGCAAAGGGTCCAGGGGGTGGATTACTAGGTAGACTTGGCAAGGGTCGAGTTCGTGGGCATTCCCTCACCTAATGACCTTTCAGACTTCCCAGTGTGCATGGCTTCGTGGCATGGAACCTTTTACACTTAAGGTAGAAACACATTCTCCTTTTCTTAAAGGAACCTTGACCCTCGGTTGTCCCTCCTAACGTTGGTCAGTTCCCGGCACCATTAGCTAGGTTGGCTAGTCCAATCTCCACCTTTTTGCTTGGTGCCCTTGAGTCTTCAATTTTCCTTTCTAGGGCAAACACCATTTGAACCACTTGGCAATAAATCTAGATGTCGACCATCGCCATATACCTCTGAAGCATAGGCTTAAGGCCTTGGAAAAGCTTCTTAGCATTCAATTTGTCATTACCGGCCATATAGGGAGCATACCATATGAGTGAAATGTAGAGCTGCTCATACTCCCTCACAGACATCTCACCCTAAACCCAATTCTCAAACTGGATCCTCCTCTGATTCTATGTAGCTTCACTGATGTATTCCTATCAAAACTTTGTTTCAAAGTCTGACCACTTGAGCACCTTTTTCTTGTGTTCTGGTTGAGCACCATTACTTTCCCTCAGCATCTCCACTATATCATCTTGGATAACCAATCCTCTGCTCTATTGGGGTCACTTATTCCATCAAAACTGAGTGGATCCACAGTCTTAAACTTCTTAAGTAGTCTCATCTGATGGAGGTTTTTTCCCCTCCGTTGAGCCTTCAAATCCTTCTGCTCCACCCGATGCTCATCGGCATGTTCTCGCCTCTCATAGGCCCTAGGCATATTCGGCTAATGCCTCTCCTGATCCATCCTTTGGCCTTTTTCTTCTTGGACAACTTCTCTGTCTTCATGATCTTGGAACAACTCATTTATGATGTTTGTCATACCCTGTGGCACATGTGTCATTGTTTAAGCTAACCCCTAAAGCTCCTTGGATATCTCATCCAGTCTTGCCACAACTGCATCACTAGAACCCTCACAAGGTTCTCTAGCTCCTATCGAAGCTCCTGACCAAGTGTTAATTGTAGTAACCTACGGCCAAAGCCAGACGCCATTCTCTAGATTTTGGTCAGTACTAACTATCCTAGCACATGGACTTCCAAAATTAGATCTTAATCGTAGCTTCCAATGTTTATGACTAATACCAAAAACTAACATGGCCATCCATTGCCGTTGCCTTGGAAGCCTGTGAGAACTGGTCTCACAGTGGTTGTAATTGGCTTGCTGTATATGCACGCTGATTCAAACTCTATAAAACTAGTTGATTAACCTAGAATATGCAAAATGCATGCTCTTTATGCATTGACTAGAGTAAACAAAATTCATAAAAACATTCACTTGGCCAAGATATTTTCATAAAGATAACAAGTTCAAATAGCCAAAGTATACAAAATCAATATTTATATGGTTATTAGTACACATAACAACTGTCTGAGAGCATTCAACATAAAGTAGAAAAATGATCTTCACCCAAGAGCAACCCTAGAGTCTAGGACTTCATCATCAACAAATGCGGCAACTAGGAGTACAAAATATACAAGCCACAACCAAGATCTTCTTAAACGAACTCCCACCTTGGAGGTAAGTCCCAGTGGTGAGTCACAAAAGTCCTATCCACGTGCTGCTAGGCTCTTCAGCCAAGAAAACACTTTAGTTAACACTATTACTTAACCAATAAGTAACCCAAGTAGACTAGAATCACAAAGATTCTCAATTGAGGTACCTTGAACAACAAACAACTGCCACAACCCTTAGCAGTTATCCGGCCTAATAACTTTAGAATCTGCACAACATAACTAAGGAGTAAGAATTCAAGAATTCTCAAGAAGGGTCTTCACTTTCCCTGCAAGAAAAGTTACTAAGGACCACACATATGTGAATATATGTAACCTGGTGCGAGCTCAGACAACCTGTGGCTAGACTTATGCACATAGATCTCAGTCCTTTGGGACCTTTCCTCAACCTAGTCCTTTAACCTCTAGTAAGCATAGCTTACTAGCCTAAGCAATGATAAATCACTAGTTGAAACTCCCTTATGTTGTACGGGGGCTCTATGGCTGGACTACTGTCAACTAGGTCATAAAGACCGACTAGGCCATAAGGGCCCACTAGGTGCACTTAGGTTTCACATCGCAACCTCATGGCTAATTGCATGACTCGATTGCCGATGGTACTAGAACTTTCACCTGAGCTAGTCATACTTAGTTGTGACCCTTTATTACCTAGTTTTCCGGCTTATGGTGAAAGTAACCATAAAAACCCAAGAAACCTCCTAGGTCTCAGAGAAGTTTCAAAAGTCTTGGAGTACCCCAAGAATACTTAGACCCCTAGGTACCCTAAGAACCCCCTTATACTTCTAATCGAATGCCCTAGCAAAATTGCAAATTTGTAGCCATCATTACTATGGCAACGCATCGCAATAATTGTCAATACCTGTACATATTTTCGTGGCACTAGCAACATATTGCCAAAACCTACGAAAACCTAGAATTTCCAATTTTGCTACTATGAACTTTGAAGACCTAGCAAACATACTAAGCTTGCTTGGATGGCCTTCAAACTTCATACACTTGTAAAACATGTTCCAAAGATCATAACCGACTATCACAAGCATTCCTATGATGCATTATAACATCATTCCAAGCTCAAAAAATGTAGTAATCCACCATGATCAAACTAGCCCACTAGCTAATGCTATTGCCAAATCTACTTGATTTCATCAAGAAAACACAAACCAATACCATTAATTAAGCTTGGAAACATAACTCCTTTACCTAAACTTCAACTCACAAGTAAGAAACAAGCAACCCTTCTTCAAGAGCTCAAGTTGCACCAAGTTCTTCCTAATTTTAGGCAACCAATGTTACCCACTCATGGGTAGTCCAGTTATGGTGCCAAAATTGTGTATTTAACACTCCCAGTATTGGTATGTTTTGTAAGCCATCAGAACAATACCCTAAGTGTGCATATCCATGTGGCCCTCTTGGGCACTATGTAAATGCATGCATATTGGTCCAACCATTACAAACATACTCACATTTTACGCACACCATGGTAGGAAAAAAGGAAAACACTAGCACAAGTCTTAATCTTGGCTACCACACATTAGACAATCTTAATTAGTGTAAGTGACTAGCCACTACACCTGAAACTTCTTCCAGAAAAAATGTATTAATTTAGGCATGTAAACCCCTATTTTCTTTACTTAGTTATAAAGTATAATTTTTAATTAAAACAAGGAATTTGGTTTTACATCAATAGCCCACCTATGGACCAAGTTATGGATTTTTTAAGTTGGTTACAAAATTTTGACCATATGAACAGCAACTTAGCTAACTTTGCAACATTATATATTTGGATATAGGGCTCAAAATTTAGAAATTCCAAATCCCAGTTCAACCTCTAGATGTTATCTAAGTGTGCCCAAAATTTCATACCAAGATTCAATCCACATAGTGAGATAGAGAACTTTGACTACAGAGTCAAAATTCTAGTCACTTCATGACCATTTTTCCCATACAAAATTTCATAAGTGTGCAAACACTTCATTCACAAGGGGTAAGCCCTCCAAGGCTATCCCATACATGTCCAATACACATAGAAGTTACATGCTCTTGGATCTTGCAACTTTATGTGGCCAAAATAGATTTTACAAGTAAGCAACCTATCATTCACACTTAGGCAGCTTTGCACCACATTACATACATAGCCAAAACATTACTCAAATGTTCACATACTTGTCTCACTTTACATACAGTACATGTAGATGCATATAGCCAATACATAATGGTCTTAAATCAGCTAAATATGTTCCCTAAGTTATAGGAGTTCCTGAGACACAATGGACTCCATAAATAGGATGCTGGACAGCTGCTGCATAACATAATAAGCCCCATCACTGAAAATACCAAATGTGCTCCTAAAATCACCAAAATTTCCAGAACACAACTAGATACATGGAAGTTAAATAACTAAAATTTTAGATCAAAACTCAAATGAAAAATGTCAGTTTGAATGTGATCTTTCTACTGGACCTGAAATGGAAGAATTTAGGGGAGTAAGTTTCATTGTGAAACTAAGGGAAACACTTGGTTTCTTAAGGAAATGTGACCCTCATTAAAACCTGCATCCAAAGACACTAAAACACAAAACCACAATGCATATATACAAGATATAGCAACCAAATGCAGCAGCCATTCACAACCAACAAACACATGAAATGCGGCAGCAACATAAACCATAGGTTAGTCCATAAAACATGCAATAAACTTAAGTAAATCACTATGGCAGCCCTCCTCAAGCTAATGCTTGGTCTTAGGAGGATTTTAACACTAGTTAGTACTAACTTTGGGCTCTAGAAACCCTCACTTCACTGCCATCATTGTGCACTTCACACTAGGTCACAAAACCTTCAATAAGTGCACTCCCCTCACTAAGCTTGGTTCATCAAGCTCATGGCTCTCTTCCAAGCTTAGCCCTAGCTCCATGGATGCTTGAAAATATAGTAAACAATCCATGAGAGCAAGAGAACCCTTACCAAGATGAGTAGGCCAAATTTGAAGCTTGATCCGTGAAGTATTCAAGCCATAAATCTAGTTTTCTTCCAATTACTTCCTTTTGCCTTCAATTTCAATCTTGGAGGTATGATGGCTCTGGAGGAGCTATAGAAGAAGTGTGGAAGAGGGTGGTGGCTGTTTGGGTTGAATATGAGAGAAGAAAAATTGAGTTTGGCTTCTTAAATTAGCTTTAGGACACTAAACATCCTTATTAGCCTTAATCATGCTTTATGTCATTTTCTTTGACCCATAAGCATGATTTCTTTGTCCTAAACTTATTGGTCAACATTTTTCCCACCTTTTTCACTATTTATGAAGCCATAGCTGCCTGCCCCCTGGTGGGATAATCCCACAATTCCACTATTGGACTTAAGTCAAAAGCTTGAACACCTTAAGGTTTACACTAAGACATTTAGGTCCTTAATGCCTTTAGTGTTTCCTTTGTCCAAACTTGTCTTCCATGAGCAATTTGGTCCTCCAATATCTCTTTCATACCATTCATATCCTTCCCATAAGTATCCAATGCTCTTTTTTCAAAGTTGTCCAATTAAGTACCAGAATTTTGAAACCTTACAAAAAGGTCCATGGGTTACTTGAAAAACAAGCAATCTTTAAGGCTTTTCTTGGGGGGCAAGTTACCAACTTAGAACATTTTTAAAGAGGTGTTCATTATACCATTTATACGTCATACTTCAATCAATATGAAGAGAATTACACAATATAATGGTTTTTTGACCATTATGCCATACTTGTAATTCTCCCATTTTTGTGAGGTGGTATCAACCCAAGGCACAAAACACACCATTAATCACTTCTAATCAAAATCCAAGCTTCCAATCAACTATTAAACAATAATTCACCAAGAAATCATAAGTTTCCTTGCATCAAAAAAAGGAGATGGTGGAAAACTTGGTTCCGAAACATGAAATTTTGCTTGGAACAAGCCTCCATAGCTTAAACACACTTGGTAGCTTTAGTTTCTACTAAAAACTCTTGGTTTTGGGAATCAATTGATGAATAAATGGTAGGGAGATGGATGAGCTCCGTTTTGGAGTGAAAATGGCAGCCATCCCTCACCTCTACCATGTTTTATAGCCTAAAAACCTCATAAGTTACCAAAGTATTTAAAAAGTTACAAATAAACCCCCTTCCTTAGGTAACATTCGTCAAACCTAGTCAAGCCTTGTTTATTTTAACTAAGATTCAGTTAAAGTTAAAATTTAAGTTTTTAAAACTCATTCTTCACACTCGGAACATCGCCCGATTATTCAGGATGCAAAATTATCACCTTTCCCCTGATCCTCATTCAATGCCTTAACCTTCTCAGAACTTAGCGAACTTTGCTAACTCACTTTATTCTTGCTATGTGAACTTGAAATAAGGTTCCAAACTAAGTTTCAAATACTTTACATTCCTTACTTCACCCTCCAACTAGGAGATCCATAACATTCTCCCCTCCTTCTAGAATTTGGTCCCCTAAATTCCACTAATGGGGCATCAAAGCACCGCCTACCATACAATGCCTCATATGGCACCATACCTATAATAGTTTGGTGATTGTTAATGTAAGAAAATTCTATGAGTGGTAGGTGTTGATCATAATCACCTTTAAAGTCAATAGCACACATGCACAACATATTTTTCAAAGCCTAAATCACTCTTTCAGATTGTGCATTCATCTAATGATGGAAGGCAGTACTGAGACTAACCTTACTCCCCAATGCGTCCTGGAAAGCATTCCAAAATCATGACACAAACCGAAGACCTCTATCAAATATGATATGATCTGGTATGCCATGCAACCTTACAATCTTCTTGATATACAATTGAGCCAACCTCTCCAAAGTGTAAGTAATCCTTATGGGTATGAAGTGTGCCAATTTAGTCAACCTATCAACCACCACCCATATAGAATCATGTTGAGTTTAGGTATTTGGTAGTTTTACTAGGAAATCCATCGTAATGGAACCCCACTTCCTCTCTAGTAGAGGCAAACTCTGACCTATACCCATTGGTTTCTAATGTTCAGCTTTGACCATCTGGCATATTAAACACTTAGCCCCATGTCTTGCTACATCCATATTAAGTCCCGGCCACTAGAAATGTGTCTTCAGATCATCATACATCTTACTAACACTAGGATGAACACTGAACCTACTACTACGTGCCTCCTATAGGACTTTCTGCCCAAGTCCCTCCATATTCAGCACATAATGTTGATCTCCATGGTATAGTATTCCATCTTTTTTCTTCACAAATAACACCATGGTTCCCTACGGTAATAGACTAAGGCTTATAAAGCCTTTCTCGAGCAGTTCCTCCAATTGCTTCTTTAAGTCATCCATCTCAGGTCCTAACATTTGGTAAAGTGGTATTGAAATATGTTCTACAACAAGGTGAAATGAATAGAAAATTCTATTTCCTTCTTGGGTGGTAACCCAGGCAACTCTACTGGAAATACTTCAAGAAACTGATTAGCTATAGGGATCTCCTTGAGCTCTTCTTCTATGGCCACACTATTCAAAGAATAATACTCCTCCTCATTAGCAATTGGGATGGTATCCATAAGTCAAAGGTGCAAAATTTTAGCACTAGATGCAAACCTTCCTGCACAAGTCACTCTAGCTCCTTGAGTATCAGTAATGTCGACTGAATGACTAACACAATCAATTTGAACCATGTGCTTACTTAGCCAATCCATTCGCAAAACTTGGTCATATGACCTCAATTCTATCACCCATAACTCAAAAAAGAAATCCTGGTCACCTAACTACAAAGGATACTTAACAACCAACTCATTGGTCATAACAAAACTCCTCCCTGTAGTGCTAATGAGTCTCAACTCATCTGAGATTTCTTATTCTAACTTAAGCTTATCTACCAAAATACATGATATCATAGAAAGAGTATCTCTAGTATTGAGAAGTACTCTAACATTTCCATTCTTGAAAGTAAAATCACCTCGAACAGTAGCTAGCTCTTTGGTCACCTGACTAGCTAGGGTGAAAACCCTCGGCTCAACTGCTATTGTGGCCACACCTGGTCGATTTCCTATGGCAAGGGGTGTAAGGGGTGGATTTTTAGGTGGACTCGGTAAAGGTCAAGCCTGTGGGCATTCCTCACCTAATGACCTCTCTGGCCACAGATGTTACAAACTTCTGTTCCTAGTGTGCATGGCTTTGTGCCATGGAACCTTTTACACTTAGGGTACAAAGACATTTTCCTCCTCTTGAAGAGATCTTGACCTTTAGTAGTCTCTCCTACCATTGGTCCCTTTCCAGCACTTATACCTAGGTTGGTTGGTCCAACCTCCAGCTTTTTGCTTGGTACCCTCGAGTCCTCAATTTCCCTTTCTAAGGCCAACACCTTTAAAGCCATTTGGCGATAACTTCGGATGTCCACCGTCACCATATACCTCCGAAGCATGGGTTTAAGGCCTTGAAGAAATTTCTTGGCCTTCAAATCATCATTACTGACCATAGATGGAGCATAGCATATGAATGAATTGTAGCATTGTTCATACTCCCTCACAAACATCTCACCCTGAACCAAATTGTCAAACTGGATCCTCCTTTGATCTTGCGCAGCTTCACTAATGTATTCTTATTGCAACTTCCTTTCAAAGTTTAAGCACTTGGGCATCTTTTTATTTAGCTTTAGTCGAGTACCATTGCTTTCCCTCAACATCTCCATTACATCATCCTGGATAACCAATCCACTGCTTTGTTAGGGTCACCTATTCCATCAGAACTAGGTGGATCCACAGTCTTAAACTTTTCAAGCAACCTCATCTAATGCAGGGTTTTTCCCCTCCTTTGAGTCTCCAAATCCTCCTGCTCCACCTCATGTTCATACGCATGTTCTTGTCCCTCGTGGGCCCTAGGCATGCTTGGAAAGTGCCTCTCCTGATCCATCCCTTGGCAATTTTCCTCTTGGACAACTTCTCTATCCTTATGATGTTGGAACAACTCATTCATAACGGTTGTCAAACCCTGTGCTACTTATGTCATAGTTTAAGTTAACCCCTTAAGCACCTTAGATATCTCATCTAGCCTTGACACAACTGGGTCACTATAACCTTCACCAGGTTCTCACGCTTTAGGCACTCAAAGCTCTTGACCTAGTGTTATCAATAGCAACCTAGAACCAAAGCAAGATGACATTACCTAGATGTCAGTCAATACTAACTATCTTAGCACATGGGCTTCCAAAACCAAATCTCAGTCTTAGCTTCCAATGTCTATGAATTGAGCTTTAAGCTATGATACAAAAAATTGACATGACTGTCCCTTACCCCTACCCAGGAAGTGTGTGAGAACTGGTCTTATAGTGGTTTTAATTGGCTTGCTATATATATGCGCGGATTAAAACTCCATAAAACTAGTTGATTAACCTAAAATATGCAAAATGCTTGCTCTTTATGCTTTGACTAGAGTAAACAAAGATCATAAAAACATTCACTTGCCCAAGATATTTTCATGAAGAAAACAAGTTCAAATAGCCAAAGCATATACAATCAACATTTATATGGTTATTACTACACATAACAACTGTGTAAAAGCATTCAACATAAAGTAGACAAATGCTCCTCACCCAAGAGCAACTTAGAGTCCATAACTCCATCATAGACAAGGGAGGTAAGTAGGAGTACAAAATGTAGAAGCCATGACTGAGTTCTTTTTAAACTAACTACAACCGTGGAGGTAGGCCCTAGTGGCATGTCACAGAAGTACTGTCCACATGCTGCTAGGATCTACGGCCAACAAAACACTTTATTTAGCATTATTACTTAACCAATAAGTAACCCAAGTACACAACAATCACAAAGATTTGCAAGTCAAGTACCTACAACAACAAACTACCATGACAACTCTCAACAGTTATCCAGCCCAATAATGTCAGAATCTACACAACATAACTAAGGAGTGAAAATTCAAAAATTCACAGTAAGGGTCTTCACTTTACCTACAAGAAAAGTTACTAAGGACCACACATATGTGAACATATGTAACTTGGTGTGAGCACATATAGCCTAAGGCTAGACTTATGCGCATAGATTTCATTCGCTTAGGACCTTTCCTTAACCTAGTCCTTCATGTTACTGTTGTGCCCAAAAAGCCAATCATGAGATGATTCTATTTTTGCACAATGAGTCATGATATTTTATTTAGGCATTAATCCAGCAATTTTGTTTGTTGTTTTGTTTCTGCGTAATGTAATAAACATAATTATAACCCTAGAATAATGATATTCTTAAACGTCCCTAGTATAGTATTATTGTGGAGCAGGTTGAAATAATACATAATGACTAGCATATGTGGAGACTAATATGAGATATGTAGTCTACATATGGGTACAAGTTGGAGAACTTGTGTACTGGACAGACCCACCATGAGAACACTTCATGGATCGTTATATGAGTGTCATAAGTGATTCTCATAGTGATCATGGTATATGTAGTCCTTCGACCTAAGATCATCAAGGTTCCCTACATGTGAGTCACATACTTTGATACTTTCCTTTGTTGCTCGTAACTGAGTGAACTTGAAGGAGGTCATTGGGTATGTCACATATCATGCGGAGGGATTTGTATGATCAAGATGGGATTTGTCCCTCCTATGTAACGGGAGTGATATCTTCGGCCCCTTGATAGAGTGAGACTTAGAAAATGCATGGCCATGCTCGGATGAGTTGATATACGATATCAATGTCATCAGTTTAAGTTGGTCTACTCGGTAATCAAGAAACCAAAGATCGGGCTATACGAGAGTGACACATTCCATGTCTCGTGCTTAGTCTTGATATCTTGGACAAAGGGACAATGGCATATATCGGTGATGATCATAAAGGTTTAGTCGATTCACCGACAATCTTGTCACTTGGGTAGCAATGATGTGTTGCTAGACACCGCTCATTGCTTATGATCATAAATGTGATTTATGATCATTGCCAACATGGCAAGAGCCTATTGGGTCGCACACATAGAGCTATTTGGATCATTAGAGTGCATGGGCTAATCATTTGGGTTATGGTTTCACTTTAATTTCGTATTAATAATGGGCCCAAGAGTTGAGCCATTATTAAGCCCAAAATTAAAGCCTAATTGGATTAGGGCTTTGAAACCCATTAGGCCTGGAAGTTGAGTCTCACTATAAATACAACTTTTAGTGAGAAATTCGCAGGTCTCCTTGCCCTAGCCTCCCAAAAGGACAGCCGCACTCTTCTCTTGCAATTCCTTGGAGGACGCAAGCTAGCACTGCGAGCGCAAGAGAAACGCATCTGCCGGGACGTGGTGGAAGCGTGGTGATCCCGAGAGGCTCGTGTGGATACCATAGAGAGCTTGAACACGTCAACTGTTCAAGTTTTGTGATTCGACTCTACAGTTGAGTGAGAGATCTCAACCGAAAATTAGGTATGAAAATTTTTGAACACCCGGTTTACCCCGTTTCACTTGGATCCTGGAGGGTTTCGGTTAAATTCCACTGCACTGTTTGGCTCCCGAAACCCATCAGTGGTATCAGAGCTACTGGTGAAACCCTAAATCGGGATTGAGTGTTGAATCGCATGATGCTATGTGTTCGGTTGCTTTTCGGCCATGATTAATTAGATTGATTCAAGATGCATGAAACTGGAATTCGTAATGAACATATGAGATATATGAAGAAACGACACAAATTGGTTAATGAGATTAATCTCAAATTGAATGGTATGAGATACCTATATGGATTAGGATTCTTGCAATAGTTGCAGAAACCCTAGCTTGGTTCGGATTCGGCCTGTTCGGGCACCGAAAGTAAGGTATTTTTGGTGGCTCGAATAGAGGAGTCTCGGGTGCCTACTTTCTCAAAATACAAGATTTCGGGCTAAGCAATTGTAAGAAAATTTTTTGCGCAGGGGGGCGCTGCCCCCCACGCCCCCCGCAAGGGCGGCTCCCCTTGACCTCGTCCGCTGACCGGTCAGCGGAACCACCGCCCACTGACAGGCCAGCGGGACCGCCATATGCGAAGCGCCACATAAATAAAAACTGGTTAATCAACGCGCAAAAATTGGCATGCATCTTTGTTGAATGAGATTTGACATGATATGCTGATTGGTGTTTGAAGCATGGTGCATGGTTATAGCCCTTGATTGGTTGTACTTGTAAATACGGCCTGCGAGTCGTGCCTTTTCTTATCACTCTCATTGTACATTCTCTTCTCACCTTACTCCCCTCGAATGTAACTCGAGGTTTCTATTATTGATGTAATGGTGCATTATGGGATCATCCAAGGTGGTATGTCCAAGGATCATCCAAGGTGGTATGTCCAAGGAGGTGACAACAAAAGGGCAACCAAGAAAGGAAGATAAGGAGCTTGTGAAGACTCTTTTCTTTTCTTAGGCTTTTATGATATTCTCATTGGCTTGAGAATATCGCATAGTTTGGGCTATAACCATGTCACATTTACTTTCTTGTAAGCATGAGATGCATGTTTTATATTTGTATGTGATGCATGTATAAGACAACCGGAGATAACAAATTGGTGAGATCAAAAGAAAAATCCCTCAAACAAATATTAAGTCATTAAATGTGATGCCTTCCAAATGTTGGCACTCGTCAAGACTTTGATCAACATTAGGTGGGTTTGCCAAAGCAAAGCACCTATGTTCATCTTGGTAAGGCGCGATGGGATAATAGTGATATCCAAATTGCTAACTTTGGGTCCGACTTAACTAAGTCATCCTAATAGGATTAGGGACTTAGAGGCATAGAGTTGGGCTTAAGCTCATGAGATGAGCTTGGACAAGTGTTGTTCACCCAACTATCCAAGAGTTGCATAAGATGCAATTGGCAAAGAGTTGCATAAGTTGCCTACCTAAATAGCTGTAACTTGAGAGAAAAGCCAAAGCTGACTCAGGTTGTGGTCAAATATGGATCTTGGCCCACTAGAATACCTTAGCGCAAAGGTGTTCCGAAATAATATCAAGGGTGATTATTTTGAGGAAAATAGTGGGAGTATCATTTAATAAAATTCCTTATTAAATGAATTAAAATACATGGATCTTACCACTGCATATTTACTGTTGTAGATAACCATGGCACAAAACACATCGACACTTTTGTTGCGATCGATCCTTGAGAAGGAAAAACTGAATGGGACCAACTTTCTCAAATGGTACCGAAACTTGAGGATAGTCCTCAACCAAGAGAGAAAGGCATATGTCCTAGAGCAGCCCATTCCGAATGAGCCTGCTGCCACTGCTCCAAGAGCTGTAAGGGATGCTCACAAGAGGCATTCTGATGATGCTTTGGATGTTGCATGCCACATGCTTATTACCATGGAATTTGAGCTTCAGAAGCAACATGAGAACATGGGGGCGTTCAATATGATCGAACATCTCAAAATGCTTTTGCAAGAGAAAGCTAGGCATGAGAGGTTTCAGACCTCTAAGGCATTGTTTCAGTGCAAGATGTCTGAGAGAAGTCCCGTGGGTCCTCATGTGCTCAAGATGATTGGGTACATTGAGAATCTTGAGAGTTTGGGATTTGCTCTTCAGAAATAGTTGGCTGTTGATGTAGTCTTGCAATCATTGCCTGAAAGCTACAGTCAGTTTGTCATGAAATATAACATGACCGACCTTGACAAGTCCCTCCCTGAATTGCTCAACATGTTGAGAACTGCTAAGCAAAACCTTAAGAAAGCTAAGCCCATTTTGATGGTTCAAAAAGGCAAGGGAAAAGGAAAAGGAAAAGCCAACAAGAAGAAGGATAAAGCTAATGGAAAGTCCACTGCTAATTCTTCTTCAGCTGAACTGAAACCAAAGAGTGGTGTGGCAAAGGCAGGGGAGTGCTTCCATTGTAATTGTAAGCAACCTGGACACTGGAAGCGCAATTGCAAGCTCTACCTTGAAGAACTTGCTAAGGAAAAGGGAAGTAAGACTTCCACTTCAGGTATTTTTGTTATAGAAGCTAACTTTTCTACTTAATCATCTTGGGTATTGGATACTGGATGTGGATCTCACATTTGTGCAAATGTGTAGGATCTAAGTAGAAGTAGAAGTAGAAGATTAGCCCGAGGTGAAGTGGACTTACGTGTTGGAAATGGAGCAAGGGTTGCTGCCTTAGCCGTAGGGACTTATGTTCTCACTTTACTTAGTGGATTAGTTTTAGAATTAGACAACTGCTACTTTATGCCTACTATTAGTAGAAATTTGATTTCTGTTTCTTGTTTGGACAAGAAAGGTTTTTCATTTATAATAAAGGACAAATGTTGTTCTATTTATTTGAATGAAATCTTTTATGGTAGTGCTCAACTTAGAAATGGGTTGTATGTTCTAGACCTCGAAGATCCAATCTAAAATGTGAATACCAAAAAGGTCAAATTAAATTATTCGAACTCAACCTATCTCTAGCACTGTCGCTTGGGTCATATAAATGAGACCTGCATATCCAAGCTCCATATGGATGGACTCTTGGACTCATTTGATTTTGAATCATATGAGACATGTGAGTCATGTTTGTTGGGCAAGATGACCAAAGCCCCATTGACAGGGCAAAGTGAAAGGGCTAAGGACTTACTAGGACTCATACATAGTGATGTATGTGGCCCTATGTCTACACAAGCTAGAGGAGGTTTCCAATACTTCATTACTTTCACTGATGACTTCAGCAGATATGGCCATGTGTATCTTATGAGACACAAGTCAGAATCCATTGAAAAGTTCAAAGAATTCAAGAATGAAGTAGAGAATCAACTCGGTAAAAGTATCAAAGTGCTTCGTTCAGATCGAGGTGGAGAGTACTTGACTATCTGAAGGAGTGTGGTATAGTATCACAACTCACTCCACCAAGTACACCTCAATGGAATGGTGTATCTGAAAGGAGAAATCGAACTCTGTTAGACATGGTTCGCTCTATGATGAGTCAAGCTAACCTTCCAAACTCCTTTTGGGGACATGCTCTAAAGACAACCGCTTTTACACTAAACCGAGTTCCATCTAAATCGGTTCAAAAGACACCATATGAGATATGGAGTGGGAGGCGTCCCAATTTGTCTTTTATGAAGATTTGGGGCTGTGACGCTTATGTGAAACGTCAATCCTCTGACAAACTAGGGCCCAAATCTCAAAAATGCCTTTTTGTTGGGTATCCCAAAGAAACAAAGGGTTACTATTTCTACAATCCTTCTGAGCAAAAAGTGTTTGTTGCTCGAACTGGTGTCTTTTTAGAGAAAGAGTTTATCTCTAAAGAAACTAGTGGGAGGAAAGTAGAACTTGAAGAAATTCAAGAACAACAAGGAGACATCAAACCTGAAATGGAACCTAAACAGACACCACAAGATGTTGTGGTTCAAGAGTCTGTTCCTGTAGCACAGAGCCCACGTAGGTCTGGTAGGATTCGGCGTGAGCCTGAGAGATATGGATTTCTCGTGACTCACACTGGTGATGTGATGCTCATGGATCAGGATGAGCCCACAACCTACCAACAAGCTATGTCGGGGCCTGACTCTGAGAAGTGGCTAGTGGCCATGAAATCCGAGATGGAATCCATGTATGAAAACCAAGTATGGACTTTGGTTGACCCACCTGAAGGGGTAAAACCCATAGGGTGCAAATGGGTTTTCAAGAAGAAAACTGACATGGATGGTAATGTGATTACCTTTAAGGGACGATTGGTTGCAAAAGGTTTCAAGCAAATTCATGGTATTGACTATGATGAAACTTTTTCACCAGTTGCTATGCTTAAATCCATCCGAATTTTGTTTGCTATTGCTGCACACTATTTATGAGATATGGAAAATGGATGTCAAAACTGCATTCCTAAATGGAAAGCTACTTGAGGATGTGTACATGACACAACCTGAGGGTTTTGTCACTCCTGAGAATGCCAATAAAGTGTGCAAGTTGCAAAGGTCCATTTATGGACTGAAGCAAGCTTCTCGAAGTTGGAATCTTCATTTTGATGAAGCAATCAAAGAGTTTGGTTTTATCAAAAATGAAGATGAACCTTGTGTCTACAAGAAGGTTAGTGGGAGTGCTATTGTCTTCTTGGTGTTGTATGTAGATGACATACTACTCATCGGGAATGACATTCCTGAGCTACAGTCTGTGAAGACTTGGCTAGGGAAATGTTTCTCTATGAAGGACTTGGGTGAAGCAGCCTATGTGTTAGGCATCAGGATCTATAGAGATAGATCTAGAAAGCTTCTTGGCCTAAGTCAAAGTACATATATTGACAAGGTGCTAAAGAGGTTTAGCATGCAAAATTCCAAGAAAGGATTCTTGCCCATGTCACATGGTATCACTCTTTCTAGATCTCAGTGTCCGAGTACACCCGAGGAGAGAGAGCGCATGAGTAAGATTCCATATGCCTCAGCAATTGGATCTATCATGTATGCCATGATATGTACTCATCCCGATGTCTCATATGCTTTGAGCATGACGAGTAGGTACCAATCGAACCCTGGTGAGAGTCACTGGACAGCTGTTAAGAACATCCTTAAGTACTTACGAAGGACTAAGGATGCATTCTTGGTCTTTGGAGGTGAAGATGAGCTCGTTGTAAGGGGTTACACCGATGCAAGCTTCCAATCTGATAAGGATGATTTTAGATCGCAATCTGGTTATGTGTTTTGTATTGGTGGTGGTGCTGTGAGCTAGAAGAGTTCAAAGCAAGAGACAGTAGCTGACTCTACAACAGAATCTGAGTACATTGCCGCCTCTGATGCTGCGAAGGAGGCAGTTTAGATCAAGAAGTTCATCACTGAACTTGGAGTGGTTCCAAGCATTGCCAACCCGATAGAGCTCTGTTGTGACAACAATGGAGCAATCGCACAGGCTAAGGAACCTCGATCTCACCAGCGATCCAAACACATACTCCAACGCTATCATCTCATCAGGGAGATCATCGAGAGGGGTGATGTAAGGATATGCAGGACTTCGACAGACAGCAACATTGCTGATCCACTGACAAAGCCCCTTACACAGCAGAAGCATGATAGCCATTCTAGGTCCATCGGTATTAGATACATGGATGATTGGCTTTTAGTGCAAGTGGGAGATTGTTAGTGTTGTGCCCAAAAAGCCAATCATGAGATGATTGTATTTTTGCACATTGAGTCATGATATTTTATTTAGGCATTAATCCAGCAATTTTGTTTGTTGTTTTGTTTCTGCGTAACGTAATAAACATAATTGTAACCCTAGAATAATGATATTCTTAAACGTCCCTAGTCTAGTATTATTGTGGAGCGGGTTGCAATAATACATAAGGACTAGCATATGTGGAGACTAATATGAGATATGTAGTCTACATATGGGTACAAGTTGGAGAACTTGTGTACTGGACCGACCCACCATGAGAACACTTCATGGATCATTATATGAGTGTCATAAGTGATTCTCATAGTGATCATGGTATATGTAGTCCTTCGACCTAAGATCATCAAGGTTCCCTACATGTGAGTCACATACTTTGATACTTTCCTTTGTTGCTCGTAACTGAGTGAACTTGAAGGAGGTCATTGGGTATGTCACATATCATGCGGAGGGATTTGTATGATCAAGATGGGATTTGTCCCTCCTATGTAACGGGAGTGATATCTTCGGGCCCCTTGATAGAGTGAGACTTAGAAAATGCATGGCCATGCTCGGATGAGTTGATATAGGATATCAATATCATCAGTTTAAGTTGGTCTACTCGGTAATCAAGAAACCAAAGATTGGGCTATACGAGAGTGACACATTCCATGTCTCGTGCTTAGTCTTGATATCTTGGACAAAGGGACAATGGCATATATCGGTGATGATCATAAAGGTTTAGTCGAATCACCGACAATCTTGTCACTTAGGTAGCAATGATGTGTTGCTAGACACCGCTCATTGCTTATGATCATAAATGTGATTTATGATCATTGCCAATGTGGTAAGAGCCTATTGGGTCACACACATAGAGCTATTTGGATCATTAGAGTGCATGGGCTAATTATTTGGGTTATGGTTTCACTTTAATTTCATATTAATAATGGGCCCAAGAGTTGAGCCATTGTTAAGCCCGAAATTAAAGCCTAATTGGATTAGGGCTTTGAAACCCATTAGGCCTGGAAGTTGAGTCTCACTATAAATACAACTTTTAAGTGAGAAATTCACAGGTCTCCTTGCCCTAGCCTCCCAAAAGGACAGCCGCACTATTTTCTTGCAATCCCTTGGAGGACGCAAGCTAGCACTGCGAGCGCAAGAGAAATGCATCTGCTGGGACGTGGTGGAAGCGTGGTGATCCCCAGAGGCTTGTGTGGATACCATAGAGAGCTTGAACACGTCAACTGTTCAGGTTTTGTGATTCGACTCTACAGTTGAGTGAGAGATCTCAACCGAAAATTAGGTATGAAATTTTTGAACACCCGGTTTACCCCGTTTCACTTGGATCCTGGAGAGTTTTGGTTAAATTCCGCTGCACTGTTCGGCTCCCGAAACCCAACACTTTAACCTCTAGTAAGCATAGCTTACTAGCCTAAGTAGTGACAAATAACTAGTTGAAACTCCTTTATGTTGTACAAGGGCTCTATGGCTGGACTATTGTTAACTAGGTCATAAAGACCCACTAGGCCGAAAAGACCCACTAGGCGCACTTAGGTTTCACCTCACAACCTTGTGGCTAACTGTAGGGCTCAGTTGCCGAATGTACTAAACCATTCACCTAAACTAGTGATACCTAGTTGTGACCCTTTATTACCTAGTTTTGGTACTTATGGAAAAAGTAACCATAAAACCCAAGAAAACTCCTAGTTCTCAGAGAAGATTTAGAAGCCTTGGAGTTCCCACAGAATACTTAGAGCCTTAGGTACCCTAAGAACCCGCTTAGACTCCCCCTCAAACGTCCTAGCAAAATTAGAAATTTATAGCCATCATAACTGTGGTGACACATCGCCATAGTTGTCAATACTCAAACACATTTTTGTGGCATTGGCGATGCGTTGCCAACTCTTGGGAAAATGCATAATTTCAAATTTTGCTAGTATGAAATTGAAGACTTACCAAACAAACTAAACATGCTTGGATGGCCTTCAAACTTCATATGCTTGTAAAACTTGTTGCAAAGATCACAACCAACTATCAGAAGCATTCCTATTGCATTATAACATCATTCCAAGCTCCATAAACCTAGTAGTCCACTGTGATCAAACTAGCCCGCTAACTAATGCTATTACCAAATCTACTTGATTTCATCAAGAAAATAGAAATGAATAGCATTAATTAAGCTTGAAAACATAACTCCCTTACCTTAACATTAACTCGCAAGCAAGAAACTGGCAACCCTTCCTCAAGAGCTCAGGTTCTACAAAGTTCTTCCTAGTTCCAAGCAACCAAAGGCACAAAACATGCCATTAATCAGTTCTAACCAAAACCAAAGCTCCTAATCAACTAATAAATAAGAATTCACCAAGATATCATAAGTTACCTCGCATAAAAAAAATGGGATGGTGGAAAATATGGTTATGAGCTTCAAAAACATGAAACTCTTCTTGGACCAAGCCTCCTATAGCTTAAACACCCTTGGCAGCTTTAATTTCCACAAAAAAACTCTTGGTTTTGGGCTTCAATTGATGAAGAAATGGTAGGGAGAAGGATTAGCTCGGTTTTGGGGCAAAAATGGAAGCCATCCCTCACATTTACCATGTTTTATAGCCTTAAAACCTCACAAGCCACCAAAGTATTTAAAAAGTTAGAAATAAACCCCTTTCCTTAGATGACCTTAGTCAAACTTAGTCAAACCTTGTTTCTTTGAACTAAGTTTGGGTTAAAGTTAAAAGTTATGTTTTTAAAACTCATTTGGTGCCTTAACCTTCTTGGAACTTAGTGAACTTTGCTAAATCACTTATTCTTGCTATGTGAACTTGAAATAAGGTTCCAAACAAAGTTTCAAATACTTTACCTTCCTTACTTGAGCCTCCACCTAGGAGAGCTATAACATTCCCTCTTCATTCTGGAATTTGGTCCCCCAAATTTCGCTGTAATGGAGGAAAAAAACTAGGATATCTTTTTAGTATATCTCTCTCTATCTCCCAAGTAGCTTCCTCCTCACTATGGTTCAAGCAAAGGATCTTAACCATTAGAATCAACTTGGTCTAGAGTTTCTTGACTAGCTTATCAAGAATTTGAATTGGCTTCTCTTTGTAGGTCAGGTTTTCCTAAATGGGTGCCATTGAAGGGTTAACTACTTGTCCCAGTTCCACGATGCATTTCCTTAGAAGACTAATGTAAAATAAGTTATGCACTTGGGACAAGTTATTAGGTACTGCCAACTGATAAGCAACCTTCCCTATTTTCTCCAAAACTTCAAAAAGACCAATGTACCTAGGGGCGAACTTACCTCTTTGTCGGACCCGCGTAACTCCTTTCATGGGAGACACTTTAAGAAGTACTTTATAACCAACTTAAGAACTCAAATCTCATATCCTCTGATTCGCATACTTAGTATGTTGGTCATTAGCTACTTTAATTCACTTTTGGATCAACTTAATCTTAGTTGTGGTATCAGCTATAATCTCAGGTTCGATGACTACCCTATTTGAAGGGTCTGCCTTACAGCAGGGCATCAAGCACTGCCTACCATACAATGCCTTGTATGGCACCATACCTATAACAGTTTGGTGACTATTATTAAGGCAAATTCGATGAGTGGTAGGTGCTGATCCCAATCACCTCTGAAGTCAATAGCATACATGCACAATATATCTTTCAAAGTCTGAATCATTCTCTCAGATTGTCCATCAGTCTGAGGATGGAAGGCAGTATTGAGACTAACCTTACTCCCTAATGCCTACTGGAAAGCATTCCAAAACTGTGACACAAACTGAGGATCTTTATTTGATATGATCTGATCTAGTATACCATGCAACCTTACGATTTCTTTGACATACAACTAAGGCAACCTCTCCAAAGTGTAAGTAATCCTTATGGGTATGAAGTGTATTGATTTAGTCAACCTAACGACTACCAACCATATAGCATCATGCTGACTCTGGGTGTTTGGTAGTCTTACTAGGAAATCCATAGTAATGGATCCCTACTTCCTTTCTGGTAGAGGTAAACTCTAAAGTGTACCTGCTAGTTTTTGATGTTCAGCTTTGACCATCTGGCATGTTGAACACTTAATCACATGTGTTGCTACATCCATCTTAAGTCCCAACCACCAAAAATGTGTCTTTAGATTTGTAAAGTTTCAGGAGCCAAACAAGTACAGTGGAATTTAACCGAAACCATCTAGGATCCAAGAGAAACGAGGTAAACCGGTTGTTCAAAAATTTTCATACCTAATTTTGTTGGAGATCTTTAACCCAACTATAGAGTTGAATCACAAGACCTAAATAGTTGATGTGTTCAAGCTCTTTATGGTATCCACACGAGCTTCTCAGGATCACCACACTTCCACCATGTCCCAGTAGAAGCATTTCTCTTGTGTTTTAGTGCTAGCTTGCGTCCTCCAAGGAATAACAAGAGAAGAGTGGGGCTGTCCTTTTAGGAGGCTAGGGCAAGGCTGCGAATTTCTCACTAAAAGTTGTATTTATAGTGAGACTCAACTTCTAGGCCTAATGGGTTTCAAAGCCCTAATCCAATTAGGCTTTAATTTCGGGCTTAATAATGGCTCAACTTTTGGGCCCATTATTAATATGAAATTATTGTGAAACCATAACCCAAATAATTAGCCCATGCACTCTAATGATCCAAATAGCTCTATGTGTGTGACCCAATAGGCTCTTACCACATTGGCAATGATCATAAATCACATTTATGATCATAAGCAATGAGCGGTGTCTAGCAACACATCATTGCTACCCAAGTGACAAGATTGTCGGTGATTCGACTAAACCTTTATGATCATCACCGATATATGCCATTGTCCCTTTGTCCAAGATATCAAGACTAAGCACGAGACATGGAATGTGTCACTCTCGTATAGCCCAATCTTTGGTTTCTTGATTACCGAGTAGACCAACTTAAACTGATGACATTGATATCGTATATCAACTCATCCGAGCATGGCCATGCATTTTTCTAAGTCTCACTCTATCAAGGGGCCCGAAGATATCACTCCCGTTACATAGGAGGGACAAATCCCATCTTGATCATACAAATCCCTCCGCATGATATGTGACATACCCAATGACCTCCTTCAAGTTCACTCAGTTACGAGCAACAAAGGAAAGTATCAAAGTATGTGACTCACATGTAGGGAACCTTGATGATCTTAGGTCGAAGGACTACATATACCATGATCACTATGAGAATCACTTATGACACTCATATAACGATCCATGTAGTGTTCTCATGGTGGGTCAGTCCAGTACACAAGTTCTCCAACTTGTACCCATATGTAGACTACATATCTCATATTAGTCTCCACATATGCTAGTCATTATGTATTATTGCAACCCGCTCCACAATAATACTAGACCAGGGACGTTTGAGAATATCATTATTCTAGGGTTACAATTATGTTTATTACGTTATGCAGAAACAAAACAACAAACATAATTGCTGGATTAATGCCTTAATAAAATATCATGACTCAATGTGCAAAAAATACAATCATCTCATGATTGGCTTTTGGGCACAACACTAACAATCTCCCACTTGCACTAAAAGCCAATCATCCATGTATCTAATACCGATGGACCTAGAATGGCTATCATGCTTCTGCTGCGTAAGGGGCTTTGTCAGTGGATCAGCAATGTTGCTGTCTGTCGAAGTCCTGCATATCCTTACATCACCCCTCTCAATGATCTCCCTGATGAGATGATAGCGTCGGAGTATGTGTTTGGATCGCTGGTGAGATCGAGGTTCCTTAGCCTGTGCGATTGCTCCATTGTTGTCACAATAGAGCTCTATCGGGTCGGCAATGCTTGGAACCACTCCAAGTTCAGTGATGAACTTCTTGATCCAAACTGCCTCCTTCGCAGCATCAGAGGCGGCAATGTACTCAGATTCTGTTGTAGAGTCAGCTACTGTCTCTTGCTTTGAACTCTTCCAGCTCACAGCACCACCACCAATACAAAACACATAACCAGATTGCGATCTAAAATCATCCTTATCGGATTGGAAGCTTGCATCGGTGTAACCCCTTACAACGAGCTCATCTTCACCTCCAAAGACCAAGAATGCATCCTTAGTCCTTCGTAAGTACTTAAGGATGTTCTTAACAGCTGTCCAGTGACTCTCACCGGGGTTCGATTGGTACCTACTCATCATGCTCAAGGCATATAAGACATCGGGACGAGTACATATCATGGCATACATGATAGATCCAATTGCTGAGGCATATGGAATCTTACTCATGCGCTCTCTCTCCTCGGGTGTACTCAGACACTGAGATCTAGAAAGAGTTATACCATGTGACATGGGCAAGAATCCTTTCTTGGAATCTTGCATGCTAAACCTCTTTAGCACCTTGTCAATGTATGTACTTTGACTTAGGCCAAGAAGCTTTCTAGATCTATCTCTATAGATCCTGATGCCTAACACATAGGCTGCTTCACCCAAGTCCTTCATAGAGAAACATTTCCCTAGCCAAGTCTTCACAGACTGTAGCTCAGGAATGTCATTCCCGATGAGTAGTATGTCATCTACATACAACACCAAGAAGACAATAGCGCTCCCACTAACCTTCTTGTAGACACAAGGTTCATCTTCATTTTTGATAAAACCAAACTCTTTGATTGCTTCATCAAAATGAAGATTCCAACTTCGAGAAGCTTGCTTCAGTCCATAAATGGACCTTTGCAACTTGCACACTTTATTGGCATTCTCAGGAGTGACAAAACCCTCAGGTTGTGTCATGTACACATCCTCAAGTAGCTTTCCATTTAGGAATGCAGTTTTGACATCCATTTGCCATATCTCATAATCATAGTGTGCAGCAATAGCAAACAAAATTCGGATGGATTTAAGCATAGCAACTGGTGAAAAAGTTTCATCATAGTCAATACCATGAATTTGCTTGAAACCTTTTGCAACCAATCGTCCCTTAAAGGTAATCACATTACCATCCATGTCAGTTTTCTTCTTGAAAACCCATTTGCACCCTATGGGTTTTACCCCTTCAGGTGGGTCAACCAAAGTCCATACTTGGTTTTCATACATGGATTCCATCTCGGATTTCATGGCCACTAGCCACTTCTCAGAGTCAGGCCCCGACATAGCTTGTTGGTAGGTTGTGGGCTCATCCTGATCCATGAGCATCACATCACCAGTGTGAGTCACGAGAAATCCATATCTCTCAGGCTCACGCCGAATCCTACCAGACCTACGTGGGCTCTGTGCTACAGGAACAGACTCTTGAACCACAACATCTTGTGGTGTCTGTTCAGGTTCCATTTCAGGTTCAATGTCTCCTTGTTGTTCTTGAATTTCTTCAAGTTCTACTTTCCTCCCACTAGTTCCTTTAGAGATAAACTCTTTCTCTAAAAAGACACCAGTTCGAGCAACAAACACTTTTTGCTCAGAAGGATTGTAGAAATAGTAACCCTTTGTTTCTTTGGGATACCCAACAAAAAGGCATTTTTGAGATTTGGGCCCTAGTTTGTTAGAGGATTGACGTTTCACATAAGTGTCACAGCCCCAAATCTTCATAAAAGACAAATTGGGATGCCTCCCACTCCATATCTCATATGGTGTCTTTTGAACCAATTTAGATGGAACTCGGTTTAGTGTAAAAGCGGCTGTCTCTAGAGCATGTCCCCAAAAGGAGTTTGGAAGGTCAGCTTGACTCATCATAGAGCGAACCATGTCTAACAGAGTTCGATTTCTCCTTTCAGATACACCATTCCATTGAGGTGTACCTGGTGGAGTGAGTTGTGATACTATACCACACTCCTTCAGATAGTCAAGGAATTCTCGATCCAAGTACTCTCCACCTCGATCTGATTGAAGCACTTTGATACTCTTCCCGAGTTGATTCTCTACTTCATTCTTGAATTCTTTGAACTTTTCAAAGGATTCTGACTTGTGTCTCATGAGATACACATAGCCATATCTGCTGAAGTCATCAGTGAAAGTAATGAAGTATTGGAAACCTCCTCTAGCATGTGTAGACATAGGGCCACATACATCACTATGTATGAGTCCTAGTAAGTCATTAGCCCTTTCACTTTGCCCTGTGAATGGGGCTTTGGTCATCTTGCCCAACAAACATGACTCACATGTCTCATATGATTCAAAATCAAATGAGTCCAAGAGTCCATCCTTATGGAGCTTGGATATGCGGGTCTCGTTTATATGGCCCAAGCGACAGTGCCAGAGATAGGTCAGGTTCGAATCATTTAATCTGACCTTCTTGGTATTCACATTATAGATTGGATCTTCGAGGTCTAGAACATACAACCCATTGCTAAGTTGAGCACTACCATAAAAGATTTCATTCAAATAAATAGAACAACATTTGTCCTTTATTATAAATGAAAAACCTTTCTTGTCCAAACAAGAAACAGAAATCAAATTTCTACTAATAGTAGGCACAAAGTAGCAGTTGTCTAATTCTAAAACTAATCCACTAGGTAAAGTGAGAACATAAGTCCCTACGGCTAAGGCAGCAACCCTTGCTCCATTTCCAACACGTAGGTCCACTTCACCTCGGGCCAATCTTCTACTTCTACTTAGATCCTGCACATTTGCACAAATGTGAGATCCACATCCAGTATCCAATACCCAAGATGAGGAAGTAGAAAAGTTAGCCTCTATAACAAAAATACCTGAAGTGGAAGTCTTACTTCCCTTTTCCTTAGCAAGTTCTTCAAGATAGAGCTTGCAGTTGCGCTTCCAGTGTCCAGGTTGCTTACAATGGAAGCACTCCCCTTCCTTTGCCACACCACCCTTTGGTTTCAGTGCAGCTGAAGAAGAATTAGCATTGGACTTTCCATTAGCTTTATCCTTCTTCTTGTTGGCTTTTCCCTTTCCCTTGCCCTTTTGAACCATCAAAATGGGCTTAGCCTTCTTAAGGTTTTGCTCAGCAGTTCTCAACATGTTGAGCAATTCAGGGAGGGACTTGTCAAGGTCGTTCATGTTATAGTTCATGATGAACTGACTGTAGCTTTCAGGCAACGATTGCAAGACTACATCAATAGCCAACTCTTTCTGAAGAGCAAATCCCAAACTCTCAAGATTCTCAATGTACCCAATCATCTTGAGCACATGAGGACCCACGGGACTTCCCTCAGACATTTTGCACTGAAACAATGCCTTAGAGGTCTCAAACCTCTCATGCCTAGCTTGCTCTTGGAAAAGCATTTTGAGATGTTCGATCATATCGAACGCCCCCATGTTCTCATGTTGCTTCTGAAGCTCAGATTCCATGGTAATAAGCATGAGGCATGCAACATCCAAAGCATCATCAGAATGCCTCTTGTGAGCATCCCTTTCAGCTCTTGGAGCAGTGGCAGCAGGCTCATTCGGAATGGGCTGCTCTAGGACATAAGCCTTTCTCTCTTGCTTGAGGACTATCCTCAAGTTTCGGTACCATTTGAGAAAGTTGGTCCCATTCAGTTTTTCCTTCTCAAGGATCGATCGCAACGAAAGTGTCGATGTGTTTTGTGCCATGGTTATCTACAACAGTAAATATGCAGTGTAAGAGTCATGTATTTTAATTCATTTAATAAGGACTTTTATTAAATGATACTCCCACTATTTTCCTCAAAATAATAACCCTCGATATTATTTTGGAACACCTCGGCGCTAAGGTATTCTAATGGGCCAAGATCCATATTTGACCACAACCTGAGTCAGCTTTGGCTTTTCTCTCAAGTTACAGCTATTTAGGTAGGCAACTCCTTGCCAATTGCATCTTATGCAACTCTTGGATAGTTGGGTGAACAACACTTGTCCAAGCTCATCTCATGAACTTAAGCCCAACTCTATGCCTCTAAGTCCCTAATCCTATTAGGATGACTTAGTTAAGTCGGACCCAAAGTTAGCAATTTGGATATCACTATTATCCCATCGCGCCTTACCAAGATGAACATAGGTGCTTTGCTTTGGCAAACCCACCTAATGTTGATCAAAGTCTTGACGAGTGCCAACATTTGGAAGGCATCACATTTAATGACTTAATATTTGTTTGAGGGATTTTTCTTTTGATCTCACCAATTTGTTATCTCCGGTTGTCTTATACATGCATCACATACAAATATAAAACATGCATCTCATGCTTACAAGAAAGTAAACGTGACATGGTTATAGCCCAAACTATGCGATATTCTCAAGCCAATGAGAATATCATAAAAGCCTAAGAAAAGAAAAGGGTCTTCACAAGCTCCTTCTCTTCCTTTCTTGGTTGCCCTTTTGTTGTCACCTCCTTGGACATACCACCTTGGATGATCCTTGGACATACCACCTTGGATGATCCCATAATGTACCATTACATCAATAATAGAAACCTCGAGTTACATTCGAGGGGAGTAAGGTGAGAAGAGAATGTACAATGAGAGTAACAAGAGAAGGCACGACTCGCAGGCCGTATTTACAAGTACAACCAATCAAGGGCTATAACCATGCACCATGCTTCAACCACCAATCAGCATAACATGTCAAATCTCATTCAACAAATGCATGCCAATTTTCGTGAGTTGATTAACCAGTTTTTATTTATGTGGCACTTCGCATATCACGGGCGGTCCCGCTGGCCGGTCAGCGGGTGGTGGTTCCGCTGACCGGTCAGCTACGTTCTGAGGTCAAGGGGAGCCGCCCTTGCGGGGGGTTGCGAGGGGGGCAGCGCCCCCCTGGCGCAAAAAATTGTCTTACAATTGCTTTGCCCGAGATCTTCTATTTTGAGCAAGTAGGCACCCGAGACTCCTCCATTCGAGCCACCAAAAATACCTTACTTTCGGTGCCCGAACAGGCCGAATCCGAACCAAGCTAGGGTTTTTGCAACTATTGCAAGAATCCTAATCCATATAGGTATCTCATACCAATCAATTTTGGGTTAATCTCATTAACCAATTTGTGTCATTTCTTCATATATCTCATATGTTCATTACGAGTTCCGGTTTCATGCATCATGAATCAATCTAATTAATCATGGCTGAAAGCAACCGAACACAATAACATCATGCGATTCAACATTCAATCCCGATTTAGGGTTTCACCAGTAGCTCTGATACCACTGTAGGGTTTTGGGAGCCAAACAGCGCAGCCTATCAATTTTAAAATCAAACCAATTAATGTCATGTTCCTCAATATGTCAATCAGTCCCAGTTTCATGGAATTTTTCATTCAAGCCAAAACCCTCTAGGAATTTAACCGAAACAGGAGTGAAACGGGGTAAACCGGGTGTTCAAAAATTTTCATACCTAATTTTCGGTTGAGATCTCTCACTCAACTGTAGAGTCGAATCACAAAACCTGAACAGTTGACGTGTTCAAGCTCTCTATGGTATCCACACGAGCCTCTCGGGATCACCACGCTTCCACCACATCCCGGCAGATGCGTTTCTCTTGCGCTCGCAGTGCTAGCTTGCGTCCTCCAAGGAATTGCAAGAGAAGAGTGCGGCTGTCCTTTTTGGGAGGCTAGGGCAAGGAGACCTATGAATTTCTCACTAAAAGTTGTATTTATAGTGAGACTCAACTTCCAGGCCTAATGGGTTTCAAAGCCCTAATCCAATTAGGCTTTAATTTCGGGCTTAATAATGGCTCAACTCTTGGGCCCATTATTAATACGAAATTATTGTGAAACCATAACCCAAATAATTAGCCCATGCACTCTAATGATCCAAATAGCTCTATGTGTGCGACCCAATAGGCTCTTACCACGTTGGCAATGATCATAAATCACATTTATGATCATAAGCAATGAGCGGTGTCTAGCAACACATCATTGCTACCCAAGTGACAAGATTGTCGGTGATTCGACTAAACCTTTATGATCATCACCGATATATGCCATTGTCCCTTTGTCCAAGATATCAAGACTAAGCACGAGACATGGAATGTGTCACTCTCGTATAGCCCAATCTTTGGTTTCTTGATTACCGAGTAGACCAACTTAAACTGATGACATTGATATCATATATCAACTCATCCGAGCATGGCCATGCATTTTCTAAGTCTCACTCTATCAAGGGGCCCGAAGATATCACTCCTGTTACATAGGAAGGACAAATCCCATCTTGATCATATAAATCCCTCCGCATGATATGTGACATACCCAATGACCTCCTTCAAGTTCACTCAGTTACGAGCAACAAAGGAAAGTATCAAAGTATGTGTCTCGCATGTAGGGAACCTTGATGATCTTAGGTCGAAGGACTACATATACCATGATCACTTTGAGAATCACTTATGACACTCATATAACTATCCATGTAGTGTTGTCATGGTGGGTCGGTCCAGTACACAAGTTCTCCAACTTGTACCCATATGTAGACTACATATCTCATATTAGTCTCCACATATGCTAGTCGTTATGTATTATTGCAACCCGCTTCACAATAATACTAGACCAGGGACGTTTAAGAATATCATTATTCTAGGGTTACGATTATGTTTGTTAAGTTACACAGAAATAAAACAACAAACATAATTGTTGGATTAATGCCTTAATAAAATATCTTGACTCAGTGTGCAAAAATACAATCATCTCATGATTGGCTTTTGGGCACAACACTAACAGTAGGCACCCGAGACACCTTTATTCAAGCCACCAAAAGTACTATACTTTTGGTGCCTGAACATGCCAAATCTGATCCATGCTAAGGTTTTGCAACAATTGCAAGAGTCCTAATCCATATAGGTATCTCATACCAATCAATTTTGGGTTAATCTCCTTAACCAATTTATGTTGTTTCTTCATATATCTCATATATTCATTACAAGTTCCAGTTTCATGCATCATGAATCAATCTAATTAATCATGGCTGAAAGCAACTGAACGCACAATATCATGCGATTCAACATTCAATCCCAATTTAGGTTTTAACAGTAGCTCTAATACCACTGTAAGGTTTTGGGAGCCAAACAAGCACAGTGAAATTTAACCGAAACCCTTCAGGAACCAAGTGAAATTGTGTAAACCGAGTGTTCAAAAATTTTCATACCAAGTTTCAGTTGAGATCTTTCACCCAACTATAGAGTTGAATCACAAAACCTAAACAATTGACTTGTTCAAGCTCTCTATGGTATCCACATGAGCTTCTCGGGATCACCACGCCTCCACCACATCCCGGCAAATGCATTCCTCTTGCGCTCGCAATGCTAGATTGTGTCCTCCAAGGAATAGCAAGAGAAGAGTGCGGCTATCCCTTTGGGACGCTAGGGCAAGCCTATGAATTTCTCACTAAAAGTTGTATTTATAGTGAGACTCAACTTGTAGGCCTAATGGGTTTCAAAGCCCTAATCCAATTAGGCTTTAATTTTGGGCTTAATAATGGCTTAAATTTTGGCCCCATTATTAATACAAAATTATTATGAAACCATAAACCAAATAATTAGCTCATGCACTCTAATAATTCAAATAGCTATATGTGTGTGGCCCAATAGGCTCTTACTATGTTGGCAATGATCATAAATCACATTTATGATCATAAGCAATGAGTGATGTCTAGCAACACATCATTGCTACCCAAGTGACAAGAGTGTCTGTGATTCAACTAAACCTTTATGATCATTACCCACATATGGCATTTTCCTTTTGTCCAAGATATCAAGACTAAGCATGAGACATGGAATGTGTCACTTTCGTATAGCCCAATCTTTGGTTTCTTGATTACCGAGTATACTAACTTAAACTGATGACATTGATTCTTGTATCAACTCATTTGAGAATGACCATACATTTTCTAAGTTTTACTCTGACTAAGGGCTGAAGATATCACTCTCATTACATATGAGGGACAAATCTCATCTTGATCATACAAAACCTTCCACATGATATGTGACATACCCAATGACCTCCTTCAAGTTCACTCAGTTATGAGCAACAAAGGGAAGTATCAAAGTGTGTGACTCATATGTAGGAAACCTTGATGATCTTAGGTCAAAAGACTACATATACCATGATCACTGTGAGAATCACTTCTGACACTCATATAATGATCCATGTAGCACTTTCTTGGTGGGTCGGTCTAGTAACAAGTTTTCCAATTTGTACCCATATGTAGACTACATATCTCACATTTGTCTTCACATATGCTAGTCGTTATGTATTATTGTAACCCACTCCATAATAATACTAGACCAGGGACATTGGAGAATATCATTATTCTAGGGTTACAATTATGTTTGTTACATTACGTAGAAACAAAACAACAAACATAATTGCTGGATTAATGCCTCAATAAAATATCATGACTCAATGTTCAAAAAAACAATCATCTCATGATTGGCTTTTGGGCGCAACACTAACAAGATCATGATACATCTTACTAACACCAGGATGAACACAGAACCTACTACTATGGGCCTCCTATAGGACTTGCTACCTAAGTCCCTCCACATTTCACATATAAAGTAGATCTCCATGGTATAGTATTCCATCTTTGTTCTTCACAAACAACACGGGGGCTCCTCACGGTGATACATTATGCCTTATAAAGCCTTTCTTGAGTAGTTCCTCCAACTGCTTCTTTAACTAATCCATCCCAAGTGCTGACATTCGGTATGGTGGTACTGAAATAGGGTCTATGCCAGGCTGAAGATGAACAGAGAATTCTGTCTCCCTATTATGTGGTAACCCAGGCAACTCTGCTGGAAACACTTCAAGAAATTGATTGGCTACAGGGATCTCCTTGAGTTCTTCTTCTTTGGCCACCTCACTCAAAGAATAATACTCCTCCTCATTAACAATAGGGTTGGTATCCATAAGTCCAAGGTGCAAACTTTTAACACTGGATGCTAACCCTCACGTGCAAGTCACTCTAGCCCCTTAAGAATCAGTTATGTTGACTAAATGATTAGCATAGCCAATTTGCACCTTATTCTTACTTAGCCAATCCATTTCCAAAACTAGGTCATAAGACCTCAATTCTATCACACACAACTCACAAGAGAAATCATGGTCACCTAATTGCAAGGGATACCTAGTAACCAACTCATTAGTCATAATAAAAGTCCTCCTTGTAGTCCTAATGAGTCTCAACTCATCTGAGATTTCCCACTGCAATTTAAGCTATCTACCAAAGCACACAATATCATAGAAAAAGTAGCTCCAGTATCAAAAAATGCTCTAACACAACCATTCTAGAATATAAAATTACCTCAAATGGCGGTTGGCTCTTTCATCAGCTGACTAGCTAGGGTGAAACCCCTCAGCTCAATTGCTACTACAGCCACTCTAGGTCAATTCCCTGTGGCAAGGGGTGTAAGGGATGGATTTCTAGACAGACCTGGCAAGTGTTAAGCCCGTGGGCATTCCTTCGCCCAATGACCACTCTGACCACAGATGTTACAAACATCTATTCCTAGTGTGCATGGCTTCACGTCATGAAACCTTCTACACTTAGGGCAAAAATGCATTTTCCTCTTTTTGAAGAGACATTGACCCTTGGTAGTCCCTCCTACAACTGGTCACTTCTTGGCACTTTTACCTAGGTTGGCCAGTACAACCTCCACCTTTTTGCTTAGTGCCCTCGAGTCTTCAATTTCCCTTTCTAATGCCAACACCTTTTGAACCACTTAACGATAACTTTGGATGTCCACCGCTCCATATACCTCTGAAGGATGGGCTTACGACCTTGGAAAAACTTCTTGGCCTTCAATTCATCATTACTGGCCACATAGGGAGCATACCATATGAGTGAATTGTAGCACTGTTCATACTCCTTCACAAACATATCACCTAGAACCAAGTTTTCAAACTGGATCCTCCTCTGATCCTATGTAGCTTCACTGATATATTCCTGTAGGAACTTTTTTTCAAATTCTGACCATTTGAGTACCTTTTCTCTTGTGCTCTAGTCGAGTACCATTACTTTCCCCCAACATCTCCATTACATCATCTAGGATAACCAATCCTCTGCTCTATTAGGGTCACCTATTCGATGAAAACTGGGTGGATCTACAGTTTTAAACTTCTTAAGCAACCTTATTTAATGTGGGGTTTCTCCCTTCTATTGAGCCTCCACATCCTCCTGCTCCACTTCATGCTTGTAGGCATGTTTTCACCTCTTATGGGCCCTAGGCATGCTCAGCAAGTGCCTCTCTTGATCCATCCCTTGGCCATTTTCTTCTTGGACAACTTCTCTATCCTTATGATCTTGGAATAACTCATTCATGATGGTTGTTGTTACCACCTCACAAAAATGGGAGAATCTTGGAACAACTCATTCATGATGGTTGTTGTTACCACCTTGCAAAAATGGGAGAATTACAAGTATGGCATAGTGGTCAAAAAACCATTATATTGTGTAATTCTCTTCATAGTGATTGAAGTATGAGGGGTAAAAGGTATAATGAACACATCCTTAAAAGTGTTCTAAGTTGGTAACTTGGCACACAAGAAATGCCTTAAGGATTGCTTGTTTGTCAAGCAAACTATGGACTTTTTTTGTAAGATTTTGGAAATTTCAGTACTCAATTACAAAACTTTCACAAAAGACATTTGGAGAGTTATGTGAAGGATATGAATGGTGTGAAAGTGCTATTGGAAAACCAAATTGATCATGGGAGACAAGTTTAGACAAAGCAAAAACTAAAGGCATTAAGGACCTAAATGTCTTAATGTAAACCTTAAGGTGTTCAAGGTTTTGGCTTAAGTTAAAGGGTGGAATTGTGGGGTTATCCCACCATGGCGGAGGCGGGTATGGCTTGATAAATAGTCAAAAAGTGAGCAAAATGTGGACCAATAACTTTAGGACAAAGAAATCATTCTTATTGGCAAAGAAAATGACATAAAGCATGATTAAGGCTAATAAGTATGTTTAGTGTCCTAAAGCTAATTTAAGAAGCCAAACTCAATTTTTCTTCTCTCATATTCGACCCAAATAGCCACCACCCTCCTCCACACTTCTTCCATAGCTCCTCCAAAGCCACCATACCTCCAAGATTGAAAGTGAAGACAAAAGGAAGAAATTGGAAGCAAACTAAAGCTATTGCTTGAATACTTCAAGGACAAGCTTTAAATTCGGCCTACTCATCTTGGTAAGGGTTCTCTTGGTCTCATGGATTGTTTAATGTATTTTCAAGAATCCATGGAGCTAGGGCTAAGGTTGGAAGAGAGCCATGAGCTTGATGAACCAAGCTTAGTGAGGGGAATACACTTATTGAAAGTTTTATGACCTAGTGTGAAGTGCACAGTGATGGCAGTGAATTGAAGCATTTCTAGAGCCCAAAGTTAGTAATAACTAGTGTTAAAACACTCCTAAGACCAAACTTACACTTGAGGAGGGCTGCCATAGTGATTTACTTAAGTTTATTGCATGTTTTATGGACTAACCTATGATTTATTTTGCTGCATCATTTCATGTGTTTGTTGGTTGTGAATGGCTGCTACATTTGGTTTCTATATCTTGTACATATGCATTGTGGTTTTTTATTTTAGTGTCTTTGGATGTAGGTTTTAATGAGGGTCACATTTCCTTAAGAGTACAAGTATTACCCTTACTAAGTTTCGCAATGAAACTTACTCCACTCAAATCTGCCCGTTTCAGGTCCAACAAAAAGATCACATTCAAACTTACCCCTTTGGTTTGGTTTTTGATCTAAAATTTATAGGTACTTAAACTTCCATGTATCTAGTTGTGATCTGGAAAGTTTGGTGATTTTAGGAGCACATTTGGTATTTTTTGTGTTGGTGCTTATTGTGTTATGCAGCAGCTGCCCAGCATCCTATTTCAGGAGTCAATTGTTTCTTAGGCACTACTGTAACTTAGGGTGCATATTTGGATGAGTTAAGGCCATTATATAGTGCATGTTTTCGTGTACATGTATTGTATGTAAAATGGGACAAGTATGTGAATATTCGAGTAATGTTTTAGCTATGTATGAGATGTGGTGCAAAGCTGCCTAAGTGTGAATGATAGGCTGCTTACTTGTAAATTCTGTTTTGGCCACATATTGTTGTTAAATGCAAGAGCATGTATTTACTACTTGTCTTGGACATATATGGGATAGCCTTGGAGGGCTTACCCCTTGTGAATGAAGTGTTGATGTGGTTTGGAAAATTAGTATGGGCAAAATGGTCCAAAAGTGGCCATATTTTTAACCCTGCACCTAAAGTTTAATATCTCCATTTGTAAAATAAATATTGGCATGAAATTTTAACCAAAACTAGAGAGCATATAGAGGTTGGACAAGGATGTAGAATTTCAGAATTTGGAGCACTGTAGCCAAAGATATGATGTTGTAAAACTGGCTAAGTTACTGTTCATTTGGTCAGAATTTTGTAACCAACTAAAAAAAAACATAACTTGGTCCATAGATGGACTATTGATGTAAAACTAAATTCTTTGGTTTGCTTAAAAACTCTAATTGATAATGAAGCAAGGAAAACAGGGGATTACATATGTAGATTAATACATTTTTTTGGAAGAATTTTCAGGTGCAGTGGCTGGTCCCTTACACTTAATAAGACGGCATAATGTGTGGTAGCCAAGATTAAGACTTGTGGTAGTGTTTTCCTTCCTTTTTGCCATGGTGTGCATAAAATGTGAATATGTGTGTAATGGTTGGAGCAATATGCATGCATTTACATAGTGCCTAAGAGGGCCACTTGGGTATGCACACTAAGGGTATTGTTCTGATGGCCTATAGAACATTCCAATCCTGGGAGTTTTAAATACACAATTTTGCCCCCATAACTGGACTACCTCGGAGTGGGTAACAGTTGTCATACCTTGTGCCACTTGTGCCATAGTTTGAGTTAAATCCTGAAGCACCTTGGATATCTCATCCAACCTTGCCAAAACTGGATCACTAGAACCTTCACCAGGTTCGCTAGCTCCACTTGAAGCTGCTGACCTAGTGTTAACCATAGCAACCTATAACCAAAGACAAAAAACATTCCTCAGATGTTGGTCAATACTAACTATCCTAGCACACATACTTCCAAAACTTGATCCTAGTCTTAGCCTCCAATGTCTATGAATTGAGCTTTAAGCTCTAATACCAAAAACCAACATAGCCACCCATTGCCCCTACCCAGAAAGCCTATGAGAACTGGTCTCACAGTGGTTGCAACTAGCGAGCTGTGTATGTGCATGGATTAAAACTCCTTGAAACTTGTTGATTAACCTAGAATATGCAAAATTCATGCATTTTATGCTTTGACTGGAGCCAATGGAAATCATAAAAACATTTATATGGTTATTATTACACATAACAACCATGTAAGAGCATTCAACATAAAGTAGACAAATAGTCCTCGCACAAGAGCAACCTTAGAGTCTAGGACTCCATCATAGACAAGGGATGTAGCTAAGAGTACAAAATATACAAGCCACGACTGAGATCCTCTTAAACTAACTCCCACCTTGGAGGTAAGTCCCAATAGTGAGTCATCAAAGTCTTGTCCACATGCTACTAGGCTTTGCGGCCAAGAAAACACTTTAGGTAGCACTGTTACTTAACCAAGAAGTAACCCAAGCAGACTAGAATCACAAAGATTCTCAAGTAAAGTGCCTGCAACAACAAACTACTGTGACAACCTTCAACGGTTATCTAGCCAATAACGTCAGAGTTTGCATAGCATAACTAGGGAGTGAGAATTCAAGAATTCTCAGTAAGGGTCTTCACTTTACCTACAAGAAAAGTTACTAAGGATCACACATGTGTGAACATATGAAACATACTGTGAGCTCATACAAGCTGAGCCAAGACTTATGCTCATAGATCTCAGTCCCTTGGGACCTTTCCTTAACCTAGTCCTTTAACCTCTAGAAAGCAAAGCTTACCAGCCTAAGTAGTGATAAATCACCAGTTAAAACTCCCTTATGTTGTATAGGGGTTCTATGCTCGGACTATTGTTGACTAGGTCATAAAGAACCCCTAGGCCATAAAGACCCACTAGGTGCACTAATGTTTCACATTGCAACCTCGTGCCTAATTGAACAGCTAGGTAGCCGATGGCACAAAATCTTGCACCTGAGCTAGTGACACTTAGTTGTGACCCCTTTATTACCTATTTTTCCTACTTATGGTGAAAGTAACCACAAAAACCCAAGAAAACTCCTAGGTGTCAGAGAATTTTTGAAACTCTCAAAGTACCCCTGGAATACTTAGACCCTAGGCACCCTAAGAACCCCCTTAGACTTCCCCTTGAATGCCCTAGCAAAATAGAAAATTTTTAGCCATTGTAACTATGGTGATGCGATTGTCAATACTCAGACACTTTTTCATGGCATTAACAATGCATCACCAATGCTTGCAAAAACCCATAATTTCCAATTTTGCTACTATGAACTTTCAAGACTTACGAAACATCTAAATATGCTTGGATGTCCTTCAAACTTCATACACATGTAAAACATGTTACAAAGATCACAACTAATTATTACAAGCACTCTTATGATGCATTATAATTTCATTCCAAGCTCCACAAACCTAGTAGTCCACCATGATCAAACTAGCCCACTAACTAACGCTATTGCCAAATCTACTTGATTTCATCAAGCAAACACAAACCAATATCATCAATTAATTTTGAAAACATAACTCTTTTTCCTTAACTTCAACTCATAGGAAAAAAACAAGCAACCCTTCCTCAAAAGCTCAAGTTCCACAAAGTTCTTCCTAGTTCCAAGCAACGACAGGCTCAAAACACACCATTAATCACTTCTAACAAAAAAGCCACGCTGCCAATCAACTAATAAATAAGAATTTAGCACAAAATCATAAGTTACCTTGCATAAAAAATAAGGGATGGTGAAAAACATGGTTCCAAGCTTAAAAAAGGTGAAGTTCTTCTTGGAACAAGCTTCCTATAGCTTAAACACCCTTGGTAGCTTCAATTTCCATAAAAAAACTCTTGGTTTTACGCATCAATTGATGAAGATGTGGTACAGAGAAGGATGAACCTAGTTTTGGAGTGGAAATGGCAGCCATCCCTCACATTTACCATGTTTTATAGCCTCAAAACCTCACAAGCCACCAAAGTATTTAAAAAGTTACAAATAAAGCCCTTTGCTTACGTAACCTTGTCAAACTTGGTGAAACCTTGTTTATTTAAGCTAAGTTTGGGTTATAGTTAAAAGTTAAGTTTTTAAAACTCTTTTTTAACACACAAAACTTGGCCTGACTATTTTACCCCTGAATGTCATTCGGTGCCTTAACCTTCTTCTAACATAGTGAACTTTGCTAACTCGCTTATTCTTGCTATGTGAATTTGAAATAAGGTTCTAAACTAAGTTTCAAATACTTTATCATGTTTACTTGAGCCTCCAACTAAGAGAGTCGCAACACCTATGCCTTAAGCTACTATCATATATATTACATAGCATTATTATCATTAAGACTAAATTTAATAAGTCTCATGTTATTTTGACTAAGAAAAAGCAATAAGCATGTGATGCAACCCTTTAGCGTGTCCTGAGAAGCCTACTCTGGCCAGGACTATGAACTCCACCCTGTTGGGTTTTGGGAGCCAAACAGCGCAGCGGAATTTAACTGAAACCCTCTAGGATCCAAGTGAAACGGGGTAAACCGGGTGTTCAAAATTTTTCATACCTAATTTTTGATTGAGATCTCTCACTCAACTGTAGAGTCGAATCATAAAACCTGCACAGTTGACGTATTTAAGCTTTCTATGGTATCCACACGAGCCTCTCGGGATCACCATGCTTCCACCATGTCCCGTCAGATGCGTTTCTCTTGTGCTTGCAGTGCTAGCTTGCGTCATCCAAGGAATTGCAAGAAAAGAGTGCAGTTGTCCTTTTGGGAGGCTAGGGCAAGGAGACCTGCAAATTTCTCACTAAAAGTTGTATTTATAGTAAGAGTCAACTTCCAGGCCTAATGGGTTTCAAAGCCCTAATCCAATTAGGCTTTAATTTCGGGCTTAATAATGGCTCAACTATTGGGACCATTATTAATACGAAATTATGGTGAAACCAAAACCCAAATTATTAGCCCATGCACTCTGATGATCCAAATAGCTCTATGTGTGTGACCCAATAGGCTCTTACCACATTGGCAATGATCATAAATCACATTTATGATCATAAGCAATGAGCGGTGTCTAGCAACACATCATTGCTACCCAAGTGACAAATTGTCGGTGATTCGACTAAACCTTTATGATCATCACAGATATATGCCATTGTCCCTTTGTCCAAGATATCAAGACTAAGCACGAGACGTGGAATATGTCACTCTCGTATAGCCCAATCTTTGGTTTCTTGATTACCGAGTAAACCAACTTAAACTGATGACATTGATATCGTATATCAACTCGTCCGAGCATGGCCATGCATTTTTAAGTCTCACTCTATCAAGGGGCCCGTAGATATCACTCCCGTTACATAGGAGGGACAAATCCCATCTTGATCATACAAATCCTTCCTCATGATATGTGACATACCCAATGACCTCCTTCAAGTTCACTCAGTTATGAGCAACAAAGGAAAGTATCAAAGTATGTGACTCACATGTAGGGAACCTTGATGATCTTAGGTCGAAGGACTACATATACAATGATCACTATGAGAATCACTTATGGCACTCATATAACGATCCATGTAGTGTTCTCATGGTGGGTTGGTCCAGTACACAAGTTCTCCAACTTGTACCCATATGTAGGCTACATATCTCATATTGGTCTCCACATATGCTAGTCGTTATGTATTATTGCAACCTACTACACAATAATACTAGACTAGGGACATTTGAGAATATCATTATTCTAGGGTTACAATTATGTTTGTTACGTTACGCAGAAACAAAACAACAAACCATAATTGCTGGATTAATGCCTTGATAAAATATCATGACTCAATGTGCAAAAAATACAATCTTCTCATGATTGGCTTTAGGCACAACACTAACACACCCAATTAGGGCTTATGTGTGTGTTAGGTAGGGGTTTTACATGACTTGGTAAGACATTATATATAGGTCATCCTATGTACTTTATAGAATGAAGTAATCAATATACATTTTTGCTATTGAGCACTCTTTCTTGGGTTCATTGTGAACTAACGCTACTCATTTCTAGTGACAGGTTGATTAGGGGTGGGAATCTTCTATGTGTTTTCAAGGAGCTAGAGATCATTTTGGGTTTGTTTCTTGGTCATGCCTCCAAGTGGTTTACATCAAGTCCCTAGCTAGCTCTTTGTGTATTGGTGCATTTCATTTGTTTCTTGTAACCTTTTACTTCAAACCTAAGGTATGCATCCTCCACTCTTATGATTTAGTTCTATGTTCAATAAATGGTTAGAATTAGCCTTAATTATACACCCTTGGTGTTCATTTTGGCTAGAATTAGGCTTAAAATTCAAATAGTGCTCGTTCAGCTCAAGTATGCCTTGTGGTTTTTCTTAATTTGATCATGCTCAAATAAAGATTTTAGATGTGTTTTCACTTGTGTAAATGAACTAGAAACAAGTCCTAAGAAGATTGGCGATGAGGATAAGGAATTGGGCCAAGTTTTGTGCTTATTTGTATAGGAGATTACCTCCAAGATGTGCATTGGCACTAAAGTGCCAAGAGCATGACTTGGAGGTAGACGGACTTGGCCTATTACACTACCTTTGGTGCTATAGTACAAAGGCCAAAAGTGTCATGTGCAACCCCACAAAGAGAAGGATAATTGAGCATCAATGTATGTTACAATAAATTGTTTGTGATTTTTTTGGAAATTGAACATAACCCAGGCAACAATTGGTATCAATTGTTGAATATATGTCTAAATTGGGTTATGAGGACTCAATTACAAGAAATATTAATTGTAAAGGCTTAATTGTACATATAGAAAGAAAAGGTAGAACAGTTCCCATGAAATGCCTTGCTTAAAAGGTTAGTTGTACAAAAAAAGAAAGATTTAGCTATGGACAGTGAAGGTTGTGGCCATGAATAAATCAAAGAATCAATTGTAGAAAATTAGGTAAATGAGTGGCTATAAGTGTTGTTAGTCTCTAATAGCAAATGGGAGAGTTGTGTCGTCTGATCACCATACGGACAATTCAAATTTTGACCATGCCAGCTATAAGATAGCTCCATTTTGATTGTGGACGGAAATCAACATCATCTTATCAAAAATTGGGAGCTACAGCCACAATGGTGTCCAATTCCAGCCATGGTTCGTCAAGTAAATCAGGTAAAAGAACTCTTTCTCTCCTAAACGAATGTCATAACCTATGATTTAGAAAGCTCATAATTTTTGGATTTATCTAAGTGTTTTGATCCTGCCCAGGCTAGTTTTTCTTAATTCTTAAGCAAGGGCAGCAACTTGATTCGTAGCAGAGCTTAGGCTATATAAGAAAGGGGAATTATTTGGGAAGCAAACCATGGCTGGTGGTTTTGCAACAGAGGTTAGTTTGTTTTAAACCAAGAAAGGGTCTAGTTTGCTTGGAACTTAGAAGAATTTATCCAGGTAAAGGATCACTAAATTGTCCTTGATATGAATTGCATTAACGATTAATTGAATGTAAAAGTAAGGATGAGTTATGGAAGCCACATGACATTGATTTGTTATGTGTGATTGTGGTTTTCTAAAGGAGAAATTATGAATTATGACCTGCTAATTACTATTGTTTGGTTTTTTTAGCATTTGTATACATAACATTCGTTTGCTTCCATTGACATTCATTTGCACTACATAATTTAATTTCATAATATTGTTGATATTATTCTATTTTTATATGTTTGGGTATTGTCTTATAACTTTGGATGTAGTTACTGCTTTCATAAAAAGAATTAAGATTGATCACTATGATTCCTAAGTGATCTAGTGACCCTTACTGAGCTTATCTAGAAACTCACCCCTACTGTTCCAACCTCTTGTAGAATTGGTGCTAGGTGTGTGCTGTGCCTATGATGTTTGATAAAGGCAAGGTTGTCCTTCAAGATTAAGGCTTAGGAATAGTTCTTAGATAGGGATTTCTGAATACCAAGGGTCTAGATTATCATAACACTTAGGTAGCAAGTTATTCCAGTTATTGGTTCTTTTATGTCTTAAACAGGTTATGTGGGCTTGATTATGTTTTGAGAAATGTGAAGCTTCTGGAACTTGCATCGATGATTTATGCTATATTTGGTTCATGATTAGATGCCTTGTGGTCTTCTATTTATTTTTTCCAAGTTAAGCTGAAGAAATTGTTTACTAGTTAAGATGGCTTACTGATGATTTGACTTTCAATTTTGCTCAAAGGTTTGCTGTGAAAATTAGTGTACTAGTTTATTTCCATATAATAAACATGATGGTACAAGCAAATCAAGATCTTTCAAGTAAATTCTATGATTTGGTTAATGGACTAGTTAATTGTAGCATAATATTTTAGCTTTCTGTAAAGAACTTGGGATTTCCTCTCCATTCTTCCAAAAGCCACTGTTTATTTTCTTGGAAACCAAATGGCAAATTTAAATCAACCTACTAGCTCAGAAGATATACATACATACATACATACATACATAGATATATATATATATTATATATATATGAATGTATGTATGTGTATTTTCCTTAAGTCTTAGTGGCTAGCATATAAAAGATTACACCACAAGCTCTTAACCATACAAATTTTTATTCATTCTACTTTAAGCTTAAGATGTGAGTGAGTGTTTTATCTTAATTGCCATTAGGGGGTATGACAAAAATCCCTCAATATAGGGGCATGCTAAGAGGACTAAAATCACTCAGTTTCATTCTTATTCTATCCTAAGATATTCTATACCCTTACTAGAAGTCTACAGCTCATTCATAAGTCTAGAATTAAGTATTATGTAAGTGGTAACTATGTGATATGGCATGGTTAGGGCAAAGAAATATGGCTAGGGGGTTATGTTGCTTAAGAAGCTAAAGAGTTTTTAAAGGGATTATCTATGGGTTTGAGTACTTCATTAGACCAAGCAGGAGGCCTTGGGTCTCTTTCATAATGAAGTGAAACTTAATGATGTCCCAGGCAAACCATAAGGTTTTGGAAAGTTAAGCACTATGGTGCTCAATTCAAGCTCAAAAAGGTTAGCAAAGTAGAACTACATAAGGAGTTACATACCATAATAAGATAAGCCCAATAGGTTTCAAAGCCTTAATCCAATTAGGCTTTAATTTCAGGCCTAATGATAGCTCAACCTTTGGGCCAATCATTAATACGAAATTATCATGAAACCAAGACCAAACAATTCAGCCCATGCACTCAAGTAATCCAATTGGCTCTATGTGTGCGACCCAATAGGCTCGTATCACAATGGCAATGATCATAAATCACATTAATCATCATAAACAATAAGTGGTGTCTAGCAATACATCATTGCTACCCAAGTGAAGATTGTCGCTGATTCGACTAAACCTTTATAATCATTATCTGTATATGCCATTGTTCCTTTGTCCAAGATATCAAGTCCAAGCATGAGACATGGAATGTGTCACTCTCGTATAGCCCAATTTATGGTTTCTTGATTACCGAGTAGACTAACTTAAATAGATGAATTGATATTGTATATCAACTCATCCAAGCATGGCTATGCATTTTCTTAGTCTCACTCTATCAAAGGGCCGAAGATATTACTCCCGTTAGATAGGAGGGACAAATCCCATCTTAATCATGCAAAATCCTCTACATGATATCTGACATACCCAATGACCTCCTTCAAGTTCACTCAATTATGAGCAACAAAGGGAAGTATCAAAGTATGTGGCTCACATGTAGTGAACCTTGATGACCTTAGGTCAAAGGACTGCATATGCATGATCACTATGAGAATCACTTATGACACTTATATAATGATCCATGTAGCATTCTCATAGTGGGACGGTCCAGTAGACAAGTTCTCCAACTTGTACCCATATGTAGACTACATATCTTATATTAGTCTCCATATATGCTAGTCTTTATGTTTTATTGCAACCCGCTCCACAGTAATACTAGACCAGCGACATTTAAGAATATTATTATTCTAGGGTCATAATTATGTTTATTATGTTACGCAGAAATAGAATAACAAACATAATTATTGGATTGATGCCCCAATAAAATATCATGCCTCAATGACCAAAATACAATCATCGCATGATTGGCTTTCGGGCACAATACTAACAATCTCCCACTTACACTTATATTGAAGCCAATCATCCATGTATCTAATACCAATAGACCTAAAATGGCTATCATGTTTTTGCTAGGTAAGGGGTTTTGTCAGCAGATCAGTAATGTTGCTGTCTGTCGAAGTCCTGCATATCCTCACATCACCCCTCTCAATCATCTCCATGATCACATGATAGTGTCAGAGTATGTGTTTTGATCACTGGTGAGATCGAGGTTCCTTAGCCTGTGTGATTACTCCAGTGTTGTCATAATAGAGCTTTATCAGGTCAGCAATGCTTGGAACCACTCCATGTTCAGTGATGAACTTCTTGATCCAAACTGGCTTCTTCACAGCATCAAAGGCGGCAATGTATGTACTTTAAGTTAGCCCGAGCAATTTTCTAGATCTATCTCTATAGATCCTGATGCCTAACACATAGGCTGCTTCACCCAAGTCCTTCTTGGATAAACATTTCCTTAGCCAAGTCTTTATAGACTGTAGATCAGGATTGTCCTTCCCAATGAGTAGTATGTCATCTACATACAACACTAAGAAAACAATAGCACTCCCACTAGCCTTTTGGTAGACACAAGATTCATCTTCATTTTTTATAAAATCAAACTCTTTGATTACTTCATCAAAATGAAGATTCCAATTCTAAGAAGCTTACTTCAATCCATAAATGGACCTTTGTAACTTGCACACTTTATTGGTATGATATGCATCGAAAGACGCTAAAACACAAGAAACACAATCCATGTATCCAACATATAGCAATCAAATGCAGCAACCAAACACAAACAACAAACACATGAAATGTGGGAACAACAATTAACATTGGTTAGTCTATAAAACATGAAATAAACATAAGCAAATCACTAAGGCAGCCCTCCTCAAGCATAAGCTTGGTCTTAAGAGAGTTTTAACACTGGTTAGTACTAACTTCAAGCTCTAGAAACCTTTAAATTCACTGCCATCATTGTGTACTTCACACTAGGTCACAAAACCTTCACTAAGTGTACTCCCCTCACTAGGCTTCGTTCATCAAGGTCATGGCTCTCTTCTAAGCCTAGCCCTAGCTCCATGGATGCTTGAAAAATAAGTAAACATTCCATGAGAGCAAGTCCTTACCTTGTGGGTAGGCCAAATTTTAAGCTTGATTCTTGGTGCCCCCCAAGCAATAACACTAGTATGCTTTCGATTGCTCTTTCATTCTTTCAATTGTAACTATTTGCAAGCTAGGAGGTATGGTGGCTATGGAGAAAGTGTGAAGGTGGGCGATGGCTGGTATGTTTGAATATGAGAGAAGAAAAGAAAGAAATGACTAGTTAAATGGGCTTTAGTGCACTAAACACCTTTAATAGCCTTAACGATGCTTTATGTCATTTTCCTTGCTACAAAACCATGGTTTCTTAGTCTTAAACTCATGGCCCACATTTTTGACATCCTTATCATGCCATAGCCGACCCTCCTTGTGTGGGATAACACCATAATTTCACCATTTGACTTATGTCAAAAGCTTGGACATCCAAAGATTTACACTTGGACACTTAGGTCTTTGATGCCTTTTGTGTTTTCTTTGTCCAAACTTGTCTTCCATAAGGAATTTGGTCCTCCAATAGCACTTTCATACCATTTATATCCTTCCTACAACTCTCCAAAGCTTTTTCCTAAGAGTTTTGCAATTAAGTACCTGAATTTCCAAAACCTTACAAAAAAGTCCATAGGTTGCTTAACAAACAAGCAATCCTTAAGGCTTTTCTTGGGGACCAAGTTACCAACTTAGAGCACTTTTAAGGAGGTGTTGATCATGCCTTTTACCCCTCACACTTCAATCACTGTGATAAGAATTACACAATATAATGGTTTTTGACCATTATGCCACACTTTGTAATTCTCCCATTTTTGTGAAGTGGTAACATTAGGCTTAATAACTAAGATTGAATGGATAAAAATCAAGAAAAACAATTCAATTCAAACCATGTTAATGCTCTTTCTTGTTGCCCAAGAAACTTAATCCACTATCGCACCAAGAGACTACAAGGTTTATAGCATTTAAAATTCAATCCAAACAACAATTGTAATTAAGTCCAACTAATAGCATCAATCCATAAGAATGAACTAACCTTATCCAGCCTTATGAAAATATCAATCCATGTCAAGTTATTCACCAATTCCATGAACAACTACATCCCAAGCATTCAACTTCCAATGTAATCAACCAAAATCATCCACATCCAAAAAACATGCTATAAAATCAAAACCAATCTCATCAAGAGTATGAAATCAATCAAATACATCAAATAACTCCTACCCATTGAAAGAAATAAAAAAAAATCCTCCATAAAATTCAAAGAAAGATAGAAAGATAGTTAATTGGTAGATAGAGAAATGAAGAAATGGGGAATGAAATCAACTATTCAGCTTGCAAATAGGGTCCTATGATGAAATAAAACCTTGCCCAAAATATACAGATGCTACGATTTTAGTTTGGGGACTTGGCCAATTAGATTGGAAGAGTTCCGTGGAAAATAAGGAAGTGGTCCGTTGAAAAATCATGATGGACCCTATACATTTGAGCAATATGGTGATTAACACAGGCGTGTTGTCAAATACGCTTAAAAACATAGCCATGATAGAGGATGTGTTCAACGTCTAGAACTCAAGGCTTTTAAAAATAAAAAATGGAAACACGGGCTACAACATGGCCATAATACTAACCATGTTGTACAGAGTAGACAAGATTTCAAACACGGCTATGACACAGACTGTGTTTGACATCTGGAAGTCAAATTTTATAACAATAGAGGACTAAGATGGGTTTAAACATGGGTGTGAATATGACCATGTTAGCTAAACATGTTTCTAGACATGGTCATGCAAAGGGCTGTATTTAAAACTGGCCCTTAAAAATTTTGACAACCGAACACTGAAAGGTAACATGTTTTTAATCATGGGTGTGCCCAAAACCATGATTAATGAATACACTTTAAATCATGGGCATGTCTCTAAATCTGTTAGTTCTCTAAAATTTTTAAATTTAGGTAACACAGTTATAAACATGGGCATGACTAAAACCATGTTTAGCCTACTAGAACAAAAATTTAAAACTTTCTTAGAAAAATCATTTTTCAACACAAACATGGATGTGCTTGAGACCATGTTGACTAACATGGCCCTGAATGTGGGTGTTTAACTTACAAATTGTTAACTTTTACCTAAACTTCACTGTTCTATTTTCTCCCCTCTTTTCATAATAGTTTATTTCTAAAATGACCTTATTCTCGTATATGAAAGCACATAGCTTGGATTTAAAGTCCAAGAAAAAATACTACCTATGTTTCATATTAGTTGGCCTTTCTACCTTTTTTAACTAAAGTTTGACTTGAATATATTCATATTAATATGTATTAAAAAAAATTCTAAAATGATATTTGGAAACTATAATCTTTAAAGTTTCATTTTCATAGAAAAAGTTCATATTTTTATTATAAAATTTGAAAGAAATAAAATCATAAATTAATTATTATGAATAGTAAAAAGATCAGCTTTTATGAAATAGAGGGAGTAGTTAACTCCTAATAAGAAATTCAAAGTCAAAGTAAGAACATAAAAAGAAAAGAAAGACATAGAAAATTTTACTGCTTGGGTTGCCTCCCAAGAAGTGCTTGGTTTAATATCATCAGCTAAATGTTCTCCTTGATAACTCGAGGGGGATCCTCCTTTCTATCCAAAACCTTGACATCTGCATAATTGTCCACCTTCTAACAGAAGGTTTGATTATATAGTTCTCTCAAATTTCCTCAGTACTGGCTGGCAAAGCTCCTTACAGCCTTTCTGAAAAAATCTTGTCCAGTTGGCCTAACTGAGTCTCAAAATTCTGTAAACTTGCTCCATACTCCTTAATTTCGAATAAGTTGTATCAATCTGAGCATCATAATGTTTCATAAACCCTTATATCAGTTCTTCTATAGTGATCCACCTTTCTTATGGTGGTCTAGGTTTGAAACCAGGAGGTTGTTATTGCCTCAAATTACTTTGAGAACAATTAGTATGATTGCTCCACTCTAGATTGTTGGTGTTGTTGTATGGATTCTTCTATGGCCTTGACAGGTTTCCAACAAAATTCACTTGCTCAATTTTGTTCATCCAATTGTGCATTTGACAGTCAAGACTTGAATGACCTTCTCCACAAAATTCACATTGTATCACTGCAGCTTGTTTCTTAGTTGTAGAAAAATTTTTGAACTCCCTTGTTAGAGCTTCAACTTGATTAGCCAATGTAGAATAAGCATCAAAATTTTGAACTGTATCTACTCTACTTGGTTTAATCCTAGATGATGATTACCCTTGGCAGTTATTCACTGTCATATAGTCAAATAAATCCCATGTTGCTTTAGGTGTTTTGTTATTTAGACTATAACTAGCTTCTCCATCGATCATCTTATTTGAATCATAATTTAGACCATTATAGAATGTTTCCACTTCCATCAAGGTAGGTGATCCATGATGCAAACACCTTCTTAACAAATCCTTAAATCTTTCCCAAGCTTCATTCAGCATCTCAGAATCCATCTAACTAAACACAAAAATATCATTATGTAACCTTGCAGTCTTAGCCAAAGGAAAATACTTCAACAAAAATTTCTCAGCAAGAGCATTCCAAGTGACAATAGAACCTCTTGGAAGTTAAGTTGCCATTGCTTTGTTCTTCCTCTCAATGAAAATGGAAATAACCTTAACCAAATGCTATATTTACTAACTCCTTTGATACTGAATGTGCCACAAATTTCTAGGAAACTAGCAATATAAGCATCAGGATCCCGATCTACCAAACTCTCAAATCGAACATAATTCTACACCATCTTGATAATATTTTGCTTGGTCTTAAAATTATTGGCATTGGCATTGACAGAAGGTCTAACAATTCACGATTCTGTCCCTTCAATAGATGGTTTTGCACACACAAACATAATCCTTGGTTGATTACAATCTTTCGCGATTAACTACACTTGCATTTCTCCTTGTTGCTTTACTTTAGAAGGTAGTGGCTATAACTCCATGCTCTTTGTAAAGTACAGTCTCCTAAAAGTTTTTTTAATTTCTAGATCAACATTTACCACTTCACCAGGATGGCTATGATTAATGCGCTAATTATCTTACTAGAAAATAAACTAAAATTAGCAAACTAAAAATAAAAAAGAAATCTAAAAGAGAAAATACTACAAGAAAATAAATAGCTAAATTAATAAAGATTAATATTCCATGTAGCAATCTTAACAAATGTTCCCTGACAATGGCGCCAAAACCTTGACTTGTTGTTTAGGTCACAACTCCTCCCATTATACTAATTCAATTCTTAATGTCGATGTATGAAATCTCTTTAGACTTATATGTGTGAACTCACAGGGAAGTGCACCTGTCATTCAAGTATAGTAGTTGCAAGTGTCAAGATCATTATTCCCAAGGAAAGGAGTAGTCTATCATACTTAATATCTCTTCACTGTCTAATAGACAATTAAGAGGATTGTTTAGATAATCAGCTAAAAATTAAATTAAACTAACTAATACAGTAAAATAAATAAATAAACAACTAATTACTGGCAGCGAAAAACAACCAAACAATCAACAATCAAGATATGTCATGTTTAGATCTAAATTCCCCTTGAAACCCATTGCATTACTCTTACTTTTGTTTAACAGACATATAGTTCACTTGGACCATGGAGTACTATCTAAACTAGTCCAACATGTCAATAAAGAATCAATAAAGAAACAGTATAGAAACAAAAGAAAACTAAGAATTTAAGACTTCATCTTTAAAAAATTTTTCCTCCAAGAGATCCTTGCACTGGCATAAATTAAACGGTGTTGATCATTTGAACTACCTTTGGTAGCCTCCTCTTATGAAAGCTAAACTCTTTTTCCATGTATTTTTGCCTCACCATTTCTTTTTTATTTTTTTATGACCTTAGGCACCATTCGGTGTTTCCCCTCAGTTCTCTTTTGAAACATTAAAAATAACTTAAGAGAACCCAAACAGCATGCAAACACAGCCTCAAACATAGCTATGTTCAAGGCCATGTCTTACATCTAGAATGCAAAAATCATAAACATTTAATGACACAGTCTGGATCAAAGAAGTGATAATGAACACGGGCATGTTTTGAACTAACAAGGGCATGTTTAAAATCGTGTTTACTCCAATTTCTGCCAAAACTTGCTATTCAGCTGCAAAACTCATGCAAAATTCTTCCTCACCATAAAAGAGCTGAAATAATACCTGAAAATAAAATATAAATCAATTAAGCACTAATTTCTACCAAAAACATATGAAAAGGAAAATAAATATCTAGGGAAGGCATCTAGAAAACATGTATGAACATGAGTATAAACTTAGTTCATAACTCTTCCCATTCTACTAATTCAATTCTTAATATAGATGTATCAGATCTCTCTATACGTATATATGTGAACTCACAAACAACTGCACCTATCATTCAAGTATAGTAGTGGGAAGCATCAAGATCATTTTTCCAATTGAACAAACTTGTCTGCCATACTCAATATCTCTCTCTTACCTGACCAACAATTAAAAGGATTGTTTAGCTAATCAACTGAGAGTTAAACTAAACTAACTAATGCAATAAAACAAATAATTAAATAACTAACTAATATTAGGAAAAAAATAATCAAATAATAAAAAATCAAGATATATCATGATTAGGTACAAATCCCTTTAGAAATCCATTGCATTACTTTGACTTTGGTTTAACGGCCTATAGTTAACTTGGACCATGGACTAATATCAAAAATAGATTAGCTCTATATTACTCCCGGCTTTTAACCCCTATTCCTAAGTTATCGATAAGGTGTTTAGTCGTACCATGCATCCTAAGAATGCATTACTAGTTCTGTGACCCAACTACTAGGTTTCACCTTAGTCCAAAGGTATTATGCTAGTCTATTACTCTTGACATGACAACATACCTTCTACCTAACGATGATCCACAACAAACATATTGGATGCTACTTGGATATTTTCATCCTGCAACATTGAATTAATAGGCTAGCTACTATTAACCAATGTATCAAAGAACATTAGATAGATCATAAGAAAACCATAATTATATTAAACCAAACTAATCATAAAAATAATATCATCCTAAGGTTCATCTGCTCGAAGTAAAAGCAAAGAAATTAACCCAGCAACTAATAATGAAATGCACTATAAACAAAAGAAAACTAAGAATCAAAGGCTCCATCTCTAAAATTCTTTTCCTCCAAGAAATCCTATCTGTGACGTGAACTAATTGGTGTTAATTATCTAAGCTGCCTATGGCAGCCTGTTACTATATAAACTAATCTCTCTTTCTGTGTAATTTTTCCACCCCTATGTCTTTCTTTTTGCTGCCTTTATTAGCCTTTGCCACCTCTGGTTACGTCCCCTCTTTTTATTTTTTTGGTTTTGGACGAAATAACTTGATAAAACCCTAATAGTAAGCAAGATGATTTTTCACATGACTGTATTCAAGGCCATGCGTCACCTCTAGAACAAAAAATCATGAATATTTAATGACACAGTCTCAATTATGGGTATGACAATCAACACGGGCATGCAACAAGGCAACAGGGACATGTTTGGTGCAGACATGGGAGTATTTTGAGGTCAAGTTTACACCAATTTTTGCCAATACTTGCTATTCAACTCTAAAACTCTTGTAAAATCCTTCCCAATGACTCAAGAGATGAAATAATACCTGAAAACAAAATATAAATCAATTAAGCACCAATTCCTACTAACAATATATGAAAAGAAAAGCAATTATCAAGGAAAAGCGTATAGAAAACTTGTATATATATGAGGATATCATATGTTTCCCCCACACAATCCAAGGTGATCTTTGATCATGCTTATGCCTCTAGCATGTTTTCGAGCTACGATTGACACTTACCTTAGGATAAGTCACAAACCTGCTTCAATACTAAGAAACAGCAAAGTAGAAACTTATTTTTTATCAAGTCTTCTTCTATTATTCATCAATTATCCACATTTCAATCTTACCACAATTTCAAACATAAGAACTCGAAATCTACCATGTTTTGAACAGTGTACGAAACACAAAACTTGATGAAAAAAAAATGTCTAAAGACTATCTTCCACTGACTTGAAACTGAATTGCATAAGCATCTTTAAAAGGATTTAGCACATAAGTGAAAGATCTCAAGAATCGCTCACTTGATCTTCAAGTTAAAAACTCAAGATAGTAAATTAGCAATCACTCTCCTTAAAAAAAAAAAAATCATGCTTAATAGTATTGTAGAAAAGTAATTTAGCTCAAAACTTCAAAAATTTTCAAGATTTTTGAAAATTCCAATAATTCAATAAAAATTAAGGAAAAGTTAAAGCCTAAGCTACACACTCCCCCACAAGTAAGAAGTACATTGCCCTCAATATACTAACATTAAAAACACAAAGTCAAAAGAAGATGGGTATTAGAAACTAATACCACCCTGAAAAATTCAGCCACTTGGTGCTTAAAGTGACATTCCAAGAGATCCACAAAAAGTGATTAAGCCTTAGGTTCAATAGTAAATTCCTTTCAAGAAAACAAAAAATAAGATCACAAAAAAAAAAAAGAAAAACTAGAAAAAGAGCTACTATAACAATAATATAAAATTAACCAAAATAAAGAGCAACTGATGCTCCAATAATAATATTCAACACAAAATAGATACAAGAAAAGTAATAATATCCATAAAATGTAAACACATAAACAAAAAAGAATGAATGTCATGCCACCCATTAAGTATCTCTCACCTAGTATAACCAAATGACGGGGGAATTAGCTACAGTATATGGAGCTATCATCATCTATGCCAGCTTTTTCAAACCATCGGTAGTTATGCCCTTTACAGTGTGCTCCACAAATCATTAAATCTACAATTAGCACTCCTTAGCAGTCTTTTCTATTGTTACGGCCTTCTAGTTATTGGACCAGAGACGGTCAGGTAAAGCTTGGTTATGAGGTAAAAAATCCCTTACTAAATATTTGTTATGCATTTCAAGCAAGAAAGGAGGGCTAGAGAGGTTCTTCGAACACAATTGGCACCTAAGTGTCACCAAGGGCAATTTGGTAATTTTGTCCTAGGGGAGGAGTAAAGCTTTAATTATGGTATAGTCAGGGCTTTAAAGGATAAGTGACACATGAAATCAAGATCATAAGCTTCAAAGTTCATTAGAACCATAGAACCAAGGGTAAGGACCTAAATTGCATTAAGTGTTAATTTGGAGATTTATTGTGCTTTATATGCATAGATGGCCTAGGAACCTAGCTTAGAGCTTAGTTGGAATTGTGGAACTCTTATTTGTTAAACCAAGTGGGGACATAAATTGGCTAGAAGGGTCCAAGTGAGAGTAAACAAGGCTTAAGGACAAGTTTGGACGAGGAGCAAAAGTTGGAGTAGGGATGAGGTTGTATAAGACTTATGTGGGAGTTAGAGAATGGGTACTATTTACCATCTTTAACCTCTCATTTTCATCTCTCTCTCCCTACCTCCATTAAAGCACATAATCAAGCTTTCAAATGAGCACTTCTTGGTGAAATCAAGAGCCCCCATGTAAGTATATCGAAGCCCAAGCTAGGTGGAGATCATCGGTGGTGTAATTTGAAGTTTCCAAGGAGTTCTAGCCGAAGAACTCTAGGTATGATGCAGCCCTAAGCCACCTGCAGCTGCCTGTGCTATCCAAGATCGCTAGGAATTCGGGGAATTCCCAAGTTTTGGTTTGTAATTGTTGGTTTCTATGCTTGTGATAAAAAGTAATGCACGTGACCTAAACTCACTAACCTTGATACTAGCATTAAATAATGCATGATTTGCTTTGGCATAAAATTTAAACATAATATAAAACATTCAAAATTTTGGCAGATCTACACTTAAAACAACAATAAAACTAGCCAAAGCCCAAAACACATTTCCTACAAGCATTAACCCTATGTACATTATTCAAGTAAGTACAATTAAGTACTCAAGCATAACATACTCAGATGACCCTACTAGGCTAACCACCTGACCTCCATCTCTCAAGTGCCTTTAGCCTCGATGTCTGCTTGTCCATCTAGATCAACCACTGCTCAAGGTTAATCCAACATAGTTAATACACATTGTAACCAATAAATCAATAAGAAAATACAAACTAGCAAGTATAATTTGTACCTGCTTAACTAGGTCAACAATCATCTTGGGTTGCTGGCCGAACCACCTAAACCTGCACATGCAAACTAAGGGGTGAGAATCATAGATTCCTAGTAAGGGGTCTTTGGGGTACCTGCAAAGAAAACACTATAGGACAATGGACAACAAATGTCACAAATCTACTGCGAACTCATAATGGTCTGATGGCTAATATATGCACATATACTCGAGTCCTTTAGGACCCTTCCTCATCCTATTCTTTTCCGAGTGAGTTCTGGCCCTGAACTCACTTTAGTAAGCCTTGACTTGCCTACTGTGGTAGGTTATCACCTAAGCATGTAATAACCTTCCCTTGAATACTATGTGTAGGAGTAATCCAAGTTTGATGCATTAAGGTCCCACATTAGTGCCTTAAGTCTAGGACCAGGCTAGGCCACTAGGTGCTACTAACCTTTCACCATCCTATGGTGAACCTTGACTAGCACATCACTAACTTAGTTTGGGTGTACTAGGTTCCCACTCTAGCTCGTTAGGCCTAAGACCTAAAAAGGTAGCTAGGTGTACTAAACCTCCACCTCTAGGTGTACTAGGCTCCCACTTTAGTCCCTTAGGTCTATGACCTGACTTGGTGACCAAGTGTTACTAAGCCTCCACCTTCCTTGGTGAACTTTGTATAATACTAGGCTTTAGCACTAGCTACACTTCAATGAGTTGGCCATCACTTGGAATCATGCTTGCTCTAAGTTCTCCTTGTGTTTCCCAACACGTATTAAGGTTCCAAATGCACTAAGGTAGCTTAACTATGCTACTCCTCAAAGACCCCTTAATGTGCCCAAGTAACTTAGCTTGAGTGCTAAGTCACCAACCTACTTATAGCTCTTAGTGTGCCTCTTCATTCATTAGGGTAAATTGTACTTACTTGGGTATTAAGCAGTCTCCCAAGCCATGCCAAGCTCCCATATTATCCAATCTAGGCTTCCCATGGGCCCTAGAGCTCATATTCTTCCCAAAATGTACTTTTGTGCCCCTACTAGCCTCATAGTGCCTTTTGTGGCCCCTAGGTGTTTTCCTTAACTGGTTGTAGTTCTTGTAGCTCTTAAACCAATTTAGGGTCAATAAAATACTAACCCAAATCATCTTACTAGGCTACAAGAAGTTGTGCCATCTGTTGCCCACACTAATCGTGCCATAGTGCATATGCACCATTCTTTGTTAACTAGGCTATGGTTCAAGCACACCATTGCTAGTTCACCATGGTTCTTGCTTAAACTACTTGTTTACTCACTATTAATGATTTAGACTACCTTATGGATGACTACAACGCTCAACTAGGGCACCAAAATACCCTTATGGACACACTTGGTTCAAGTGTGCACACACCATCTTATCCTTGCTTCATTTGATCCATTTGTCTCTTTTTCTTCATTCCTTTTCCATTATAAATCTTTATCCAACCTTAGAAACATGTCTAGGATGTTTAGAAACCAATTAGGAACCCAAAACAACTTTCTTGGATGAGTTCTGAAGCAATTGTGGTGTTGCTGCGTGAGCCTAGTGTCATGGCACCAAAGTTCATTTGATGCTATCAAAAAATGAGTGTCCTGGCACCTAGGCCCTAGCTGGCACCTAGGTCTTAGGAGCACGACTTGGGCTTGCTTCCCTTTGGTGCCTAGGTGCCCAGAATGGTGCCTTAGCGTCAGAAATTGTCCAACTTTGTCGTTCTTCATGAAAACTATGCACAATTGACTCAAACTTGATTCTAATCACTTATAGGCTTGCAATTAACCATCCCCAATGCTAAATATGGTAGAAATGCATTAATGTAACATTGAAAATAAGAAATACCCTTGCCTTAAACATAATCCAAGCAAAATCAAGCAAGTTGGACACCAAAGCTCCTATAGCTCCACTATGAGTTTTCTATGGTTCCTAGGCAAATTCATCACAAATGGGCACCATTTTTAGCTCAATTAGGCTTGACCCAGCCTCTAGAAAGCTTAATAAATCAAGAAAACAAAGGGAGAAAATATACCCCGGCTTCCATGGACCAAAAATACCTTTCCAAAGCTCAATCCACCAAAACTAAGCAAGAGGAAGCTTGCTTTCACTTGGGTACTCCATGAGGCATCCAATTTCACCAAGAATTGAAGAAATGGATGAGTTTTGGGCATGAATTTTGTGAGAGAAGAGAAAGCTACGGGTTTGAGTTGGAGAAATAGTGAAGGGAAACCTTCCCAAATTAGTTTAAATCCAACCTTCCCCTATATGGTTGCTCCAACTTCTTTAAATTTGCCAAAAGAACCCCACCTTCAAATAGTGCTTCTAACTTTGACAGTTCCATCCCCCACTTTGGTTTCTTGTCACTTAGGTCCAAATGAATTACTTTGAGCTTTAAAATTGATCTTATCACCTTGGGGTGTAAAATGACCATTTTGCTCTTGGTGACACTTAGGTGCCATTGGTGCTCTAGGAACCTTTCCAACCCTTCCTACTTGCTTGAAATGCATAAAGAAAAAAAATATTTACTAAGGGATTTCTTATCTTGTTACCAAGCCTTACCTGATCGTCACCGGTCCAATACTTCGAGGGTCGTAATAAGGTAAGTCAAAACCTATGAAATTTCCTTGCTTCTAAGTTGTTTATGAGCTTGTAAATGGTCTTCATTTAGCATCCTTGGTGCCTATTTATGAAGGAAACTTGCTTGTAACCTAGGAAATCCTTAGTGGATCCTTTGAAGCTTATGTGGATTTACTTGCTTGATTCTTGCATAATTGTGTTTAAGGTAAGGGGATTTTTTATTTTCCATATTATGTGAGTGCATTTATACCATATTTGGCCTTGGGGATGAGTAATTGCAAGCCTCGTTGTGATTAGAACCAAGTTTGAGTCAATTGTGCATAATTTTCATGAAGATCAATGGAGCTAACAAGTTTATGGCATTAAGGCACCGTTTTGGGCACCTAGGCACCAAAGGAATTCATGTCCAGGTCATGCTCCTGAAGCCTAGGCTTGAACTGGGGCCTAGGCACTCGGATACTTATTTTTAGATAGAATCAAATGAACTTTGCCGCCGCAGCACAAGGCCCATGCTGCAGTGCCACAACTGCTTCAAAATTCATCCAAAAAGGTTATTTTTGGTTCCTAATTAGTTCCTAAACATCCTTGATATGTTCTTAAGGTTGGATAAAGATTTAAAATAGAGATAGAATGAATGAAAATTGCCAATTGGATTAAATGAAGCAAAGAGAAGATGGTGTGCGCACAATTGAACCATGTGTGTCTTTAGGGGTATTTTGGTGCCCTAGTTAAGGCTTGTTGTCATCTATATGGTAGTTTAAATGAATTAATAGTGAGTAACCAAGTAGTTTAAGTAAGGAGAATGGTGAACTAGCAATGGTGAATTAGAACCGTAGCCTAGTTAACTAAGAATGGTGCATGTGCACTATGGCACGGTTAGTGTGGACAACATATGGCATAACTTCTTGTAGCTTGGTAAGATGATTTGGGTTAGTATTTTATTGACCCTAGATTTTTTCAATAGCTACAAGAATTGCAAATATTTAGGGAAAACACCTAAGGGCCAATAAAGGCATAATGAGGCTAATGTGGGCACATAAGTGCATATGGGCACAATTTGAGCTCTAACACCCATGGGAAGCCTAGATTGGTTAATATGGGAGCTTGGCATGGCTTGGGAGGTTGTTGAATACCCAAGTAAGTGCAAGTTACCCTAATGAATGAAGTGGAACACTAAGAGCTCTAAGTAGGTGTTTGACTTAGCACTCAAGCTAAGTTACTTGGGCACCTTAGGTCTTCAAGGAGTAGGGTAGTTAAGCTACATTAATGCATTTGGGACCATAATATGTGCTAGGAAACATAAGGAGCACTTAGAGCAAGCATGATTCCTAGTGGTGGCCAACTCATTAAAGTGTAGCAAGTGCTAGGCCTAGCATTATACAAGGTTCACCAAGGAAGATGGAGGCTTAGTAACACTTTGTCACCTAGTTAGGTTTTAGACCTGAGGCACTAAAGTGGGAGCCTACTTTACCTAGGAGTGGAGGTTTAGTACACCTAGCTACCTAATTGGGTCTTAGGCTCGAGGAGCTAGAGTGGGAACCTAGTACGCCCAAACTAGATTGGCCATGTGCTAGTCAAGGTTCACCATAGGAATGGTGAAAGGTTAGTAACACCTAGTGGCCTAGCCTAGTCCTATACCTGAAGCACTAGTATAGGACTTTAGTGCACCCAAGTTGGCTTTGCCAAGAAGACTTGGATTACTCTTACACATAGTATTCAAGGGGAGGCTGTTACAAGCTTAGGTGACAACCTAGCATAGTTGGCAAGTCAAGGCTTGCTAGGGTGAGTTCAGGGCTAGAACTCACTAGGAGAGGACTAGGATGAGGAAGGGTCCTAAGGGACTCGAGTATATGTGCATATGTTAGGCCTCGAACTGTAATGAGCTCACAGTACACTTGTGACATTTATTGTCCAGTGTCCTCTAGTGTTTTCTTTGCAGGTACCCCAAAGACCCTTTATTGGGAATATATGATTCTCACCCCTTAGTTTGTATGTGCAAGTTTAGGTGGTTTGGCCAGCAACCCAAGATGGTTGTTGAGCTAGTTAAGCATGTACAAATTATACTTGCTAGTTTGTATTTTCCCATTGATTTATTGGTTACGCTGTGTATTAACTATGTTGGATTAAGCTTGAGCAGCAGTTGATCTAGAAGCATAAGGGGACATCGAGGCTAAAGTCACTTGAGAGGTGGAGCTCAGGTGGTTAGCCTAGTAGGGTCATCTCAATAGGTTTTGCTTGAGTACTTAATTGTACTATATGCCTTTAGCAACATTGGTTAGTTTTATGTTTTGGTTTACGATTCATGTATGTAATTGAATAATGTACATAGGGTTAACACTTGTAGGAATGTTTTTATGGCTTTGGCCAGTTTTACTATTATTTTAAGTGTAGATCCGCCAATGTTTTGAATGTTTTATTTTATGTTTAAATTTTATGCCAAAGAGAATCATGCATTATTTAATGCTAGTATCTAGGTTAATAAGTTAAGGTCATGTGCATTACTTTTTATCACAAGCATAGAAACTAACATTTACAAACCAAAACATGGGAATTCCATGAATTCCTAGTGGTCCTGGGCAGCACAGGCAGCCACAGGGGGCCTAGGGCTACGGCACTTATCTTCTTCTCCACCGCAATCTCTACTCTCTCCTCCTCAACTCTCTCAGCAATAATGGCTCCCTCGATGGTAGCTTCATCGACCATGACCCCCTCCTGCTAGCATATAGTAACCACAATAGATGCAATAATGGTCTCAGCATCATCTACCCCTACTCTACCTCATCCTTTTACTCCTGACCTTTTATGCTACAAGGTATCTAGAGATAATCAATAGAACCAACATCCTGGTGTTAGGATGGAGGAGGAACATAACCAAAAAGTCTGACAGCTCCAAGATATAGAAAGTGTTGTCTGACAGCCTTCTCTAAACTCATGTAGCATGTCTCAATAGCAAAAAAGCTCTTTTAAGGGCTTATTTTCTGCCCATGTGATTAGCCCATGTGATATAAATAGCTTCCCCCACCCTACATGTAAAATATGGGCTTGGAACCCATATTTTTCATGCGAGGTTGATGTTTACTTTCAAGCCCTTTGAATATTCTCTTTACACTGTCATTTAAGAGGAGTCAGTGCCCATCATATTATATGATGCCTCAAAAAGGCATCTTTTTTGGCATAATGGTACCTTTTCTAATAACTTCTCAAAGATGCTTTATTACACTGTCTTGTTGTCTTGAGTTGATGATAGCTTATGTATATTCATGACACATAGTGGGCCCAACAGTAGTCTAGGAGTCAAAATGAAGCTATTTATTGCATCACCAGGGAACTAATTAAGCGTGCCTCTTCTGACAACTGTTCAATGCCACATGGCCTATTCTCATTTGCTTTGGTATTCTGCTATAATTATGGCAATTTCCAAGGAAGTAGTTCAAGGGGCTCCGTTCTTTTCTATAACTAGGTTAGGGCTTTCACCTTACTTTGTTTACTATTTATCTACTGCTGTCATTTTTCTTTCACCTAATCAAAATTTTCTATACTTTCTCTGCACTTTGTTGATCTAAAGTTCTTCTCCCAGTTACTTCATAGTGTTATCTGGGTCTAGAACTTTCACTCCTTTTCATCATTCATCTGACAATGTTCTAGCTAGATAATCAGGACTCTTTTTTTAAACTCCTAGTTTCATGGTTTTTACTATTACATTGGTGGTTCTTTTGTTTACTAGCCTTTTTGGATTTAGGTTGGATTCTGGATTTTTTGGGTTTGGTTTCTTTATTTCTTGCATCCCATGGTAGTTGTCCATTCCTCTTGAAGGCAGCCCTTACCTTCTCTCTTTTGGTTTTAAAGATGGCATAACACAAATTATCTTTAAGAAGGACTACCATTAGTGATACTTCTTCCATCGCTACTGATGTAGGGTCTTCAAAGGATCCTTTCTTTCCAAATCCAGAAGAGAGAAGGACTTTAAAGACATCATTAACTTTTAGGGCATCGACAATGAACTAGAACCAATTGTATTTGCCTAACAGGGTAGTGGTGGCCTAGGGGAAATCCTAAGCTGTAAAGGATGGCAGTCCCTCAGATGCTAGTGTTAAGACCAACATCCTTCCTACCTTTATGGCCCAATTTTAGGCCAGGCCTCATTTTCCCCTACACCAGTTGGTGGAGCTGTTCTGCTAGTTTTATTGTGTGTCAACTTCCCAACTGGTGCAAAATTCTTTCACCCATTGCCTTCAGCATAGCTTTCATGATGGCAATGGTGACCCCTCTTTTGGATTTCTTTCTCCAATTTTATGTTTTGTAACTAAGGAAGGATTTCTGGTTTTTCATATTGCCATGTTAGGCATAAAGGTAATAAGTACTTTTCATCTGTCACTTACAAGAAGTTATGGGCAAGGATCAGTAGGACCCACTTAACCTCTCCTGATGTGGAGAGTTCCTCTACTAGTTTTCTAACAAGAAGGGGGTCACTAATAGAGGCCTATAAGGGAGCTTCAATCACCCAACAAGGTCCTAAAAATTATCACGGCCTCACTTACTTTTGCCCCTATTATTTGCCAAAATTTTTTTCTTAGGCAGTCCTAATTTTTTCTTTTTAATGCAAATATGGATGTGACAGCATATGAAGAGGAAAAAGAACATTGGCGATGGGTTGGTCGATGCTTGAAAACTGTGAATCCTATCAAAAGATCCCATTCATGATCCAAAGACATCCAACGGGTGTTCTGTTACCCACTTTGGGGTAGTCCAATTATGGCACCAAAATTGTGCACTTAGACTCCCAGGATTGGGAATATTTTGTAGGCCATCAGAACACTACCCATAGTGTGCATACCCAAGTGGCCCTCTTGGCCACTATGTAAATACATGTATATTGGTCCAACAATCACACACATATTCACATTACATTCACATCATGGTAGCAACGAAGGAAAACACTACCACAAGTCTTAATTTTTGCTACCACACAATAGGCAATCTTGTTAAGTTCTAATGACCAGCCACTGCACCTGTAACTTCCTCTAATAAACTATATCCTTCTATACATGTATACCCCTATTTTATTTGCTCCATTACCAAGTAGAGACTTAGATCAAACCAAGGAATTTTGTTTTACATCAACAAGCCACCTATGGACCAAGTTATGGATTTTTTAAGTTGGTTACAAAAATCTAACCAAATGAACAATAACTTAGCAAACTTTGCAATGTCATATCTTTGGTTACAAGGCTCCAAATTCAGAAAATTAGAATCCAGTTCAACCTTTAGATGTATTCTAGGTGTGCTTAAAATTTCATTCCAAGATACATTTTACACAGGGAGATACAGTATTTTGAGAGCATAGTCAAAATTCTAGTCACTTTATGACCATTTTGCCCATACAAAATTTCATAAGTGTGTAAACACTTCATTAACAAGGGGAAAGCACTCCAAAGCTATCCCATACATGTCCAATAAACATAGGAATTACATGCTCTTGCATCTAGCAACTTTATGTGGTCAAAACAGAAATTACAAGTAAGCAGCCTATCATTCACAGTTAGGCAGCTTTGCACCACATCACATACATGGTCAAAACATTACTCAAATGTTCACATACTTGTATCATTTTACATACACTACATTTACATGCATACATGTACTACATAATGGTCTTAACACAACTAAATATGCACCCTAAGTTATAGAAGTGCCTTAGACACAAAGGACTCCAGAACAGGATGTTGGACAGTTTCTGCATACCATAATAAGCACCATCACTAAAAATACCAAATGTGCTTGTAAAATCACCAAAATTTTTAGATCATAACTAGAAATATGAAACTTTAATTACCTAAAAATTCAGGGTATAACTCAAACCACAAAGGTTAGCTGGATTGTTATCTTTCTGGTGTTCTTAAAAATGGACAGAAAAGGGACTAAGCTCTTTGTAAAGAACATAGTAAGGACTTTCAATGTAAAGTATTCCATAGAAACGTACCATTTGAAATCCAAAGACATAAAAACACACAAAAAAATACATATACACAAATATGGCAACCATATATACCAACAAACATAGCAACAAACAGATGTAATGCTAGTAGTAATAACATGTTAGGGTTAGTCCATAATCATTCAATAAAACAATAAGATGTCACTTTACTAACACTACGGCAGCCTTCCTCAAGCTTCTTCTTGGTCTTAGGAGTCTTTTAGGTGTTAGTTAGTCCTAACTTGGGTTCTAGAAACCCTTCTTTCTTGCTGCCATCTTTAGCATGGTAACACTAAGGCCGAAACCTCGACATGCTTCTTTCCCCTTAACCCATACTTGGTTCCTTGAGCTTTTTGCTCTCTTCTAAGCATGGTCTTAGCTTCATGGATGTTTGGAAATAGAGTAAACAATCCAAGAAACTTTAGAAAACCCTTACCTTTTTCTACAAATTTGATGAACATTAATAGAACTAAAAATAGGTTTTCTTGCACTCTTTGACATCTTTTTTTGCTTTCTCTTGCTTCCCCTTGCTTTCTTAAGGTATGGTGGCTATGGAGGATGATGGGAAAGGTTAAGGAAGAACCCTTGGCTACTGGGGGATGAAATTTAGAGGAAATGGCAAGAAAATAAAGTTTTTTCTTCATTTATACATCATTTTGACCTTGGTGGCATATATGCAAACTTTTCAAACTTTGGCCAACACTTGGATAGATTATATCCAGCTATTTTGGCTGGGAAAATGACATTTTTTGGTCACCTTTAACCTTTTCAAAGGTCATTATAACCTTTAGACATAACGGTGGACACTTGGATCGTTAGTCGGCATTATGCCATAAATGATCAACTTTGCCTTCTTTAGCACTTTGGTCCCCAACAATATCCTTAATTCCATCCATGTCCTTATTCATAATTCCATCCATGTCCTTTCTTCATAATTCCATCCATGCCCTTTCCGTAGCCATCTTTGAAAATTTGTGCGCTTGAGCACCCCACTTTTGTAACCTTGCAATTTAGTCCATAGGTTACTTGAAAATTAGGAAATATGCCAATTCTTTCTTAAAGACCAAACTATCATTGTTTGTGCCACTTAGGGAAGTGTATATTGCATACTTCACACCTCATAATTCATACGCTATGGTCAAAATTAAAGCATAAAAGTTTAGGTCCTTACACTGTAATTTTCACATTTTGTAAAGGTGGTAACATTCTCCCCCCTCCCTTCCCTGCCCTTGAAAATTTTGGTCCTCCAAAATTGCCTTTAGCTTGTGGTACTCTTATGGGTATTTCTCTTGCATTTTTTTTTCAGTTTCCTAGGTGGCCTCTCTTTCAGAATGGTGTGACCATTGAACTTTGACCATGGGAATAAGCTTGTTCCTTAACTTTCTAGTATCCTTGGCTAAGATAACTATAGGTTTCTCTTCATATGTCAAGTTAAGTTCTAACTATATATATTCCACTACAATAGCATGCTTTTTGTCCAATAGACACTTCTTAAGCATACTAATGTGGAATACATTATGAACACTTGACGTGCTTGGAAGTAGAGCTAACCTGTATGCTATCTTGCCAACTCTCTCCAAGACCTTATAAGGATCTATGTATCTTGGAGCTAACTTGGATTTTCTGCCAACTTTGATAGTGCCTTTAGTTGGTGCAACTTTCAGCCAAACGTTGTCACCAATTTCAAACTCCAAGTCTCTCTTTCTTTTATTCATATAGGCTGTAGTTCTTTCATTGGCTATTTTCAATCTTTCCTAAATTTTCTTGATCTTGGTAGTAGTTTCCTTAATGATTTCAGGACCCAACTCTAGCCTATCTGAGGTTCCACCCAACAATGGGGTTTCATGCACCTTTCTCCATATAATGCTTCATAAGGTGCCATACCAATGGTGCTTTGGTAACTATTGTTATATGAGAATTCCACCAATTGCAAGTGTTGGTTCCATTCACCTTTGAAATCCAACACACAGCTCCTAAGCATGTCTTCCAGTATCTGTATCACCCTTTTCAAATTGCCCATCTGTCTGAGGATGATAAGTAGTACTCAGGTGGATTTTGGTTCCTAGTACTTTATAAAAAACACTCCAAAACTGAGCTATAAATCTTGGATATCTATCAGATACAATGGAGTCTGGCACTCCATGTAGTCCCACTATTCTTGGACATACATCTAGGCTAACTTCTCCAAGGAATCTGTGAGTTTCATAGGTAAGAAGTGGGCATATTTGGTTAGCCTATCGACAATGACCCAGATTGTATCTTGCCTTAATCTGGTCATAGGCATAATTGTGTTGCCCCATTTCCTCACTGGTATAAGTAGAGCCTGTAGGATAGCAATTGGCTTCTGGTGATCTACCTTTACCCTCTGCATTTGGAACATTTGGAGACAAAAGCAACTATGTCTCTCCTCATGTTTGGCCACCAAAAGTGAGTCTTCAAGTCTTTATACATTTTCTCACTTCCTGGATGGATGTTCAACTTGCTTATGTGAGTGTCTTCAAGTATTTCATCCCTGAACGTTTCTCCTTTAGGCATAGCAGACTATTCTGGTCATCATAATTAGTTATGGATCCTCATTTTAGAAGACCCGTGTACTTCCTGGTCAAGGCATCTACTACTAGATTGCCTTTGCCCTTTGTGTACTTTATGCTACAATCATAGTCCTTGATGTACCCTAACCACCTCATTTGCCTCATGTTTAACTCTTTTGAGTGAACAAGTACTTTAGGCTCTTATGGTCAATGTAGATCACAAAGGAACTACCCATCAAATAATGCCTCCATTGCTTCAGAGCAAAACTCATTGTTGCCAGTTCTAAGTCATAGGTAGAATAATTTTGCTCATGGGGTCTCACCTGTCTTGACCCATAAGCAATGACATTTCTATCTTGCATAAGCACATAACCTAGCCCAGATCTAGACGCATCTGTATATATTATGTTGGGTTTGCTTGGAGCAAGAAGAATCAATACTGGAGCTTCAATCAACCTCCTCTTGAGCTCCTGGAAAATCTTTTCACACTTCTTAGTCCACCCAAATCTTTCATCCTTCTTGGTTAGATGAGTAAGAACTAAGGCAATCATGGAAAAGCCTAATACAAATATCCTGTAGTATCCAGCCAATCCTAGGAAAATTCTGATTTCTTTCACAGTCTTTGGTCTTCCCTACTCTTGCACTGCCTTGACCTTTTCAATGTCCACCATAAGGCCATGTGCATCTATGATGTGTCCTAAGAAAAACACTTCCCTTATCCAGAATTCACACTTGGATGACTTGGCATAAAGCTGATGTTCTAATAGAATCTTTAAGACAATCTTCAGATGATGTTCATGTTCATTTTCATACTTGGAATACACTAGAATGTCATAAATGAACACAACCACAAATTTGTCCAAATATAGTCTGAACAACTTCTTCATCAGGTCCATAAAAGCAGCTAGAGCATTTGTTAAACCAAATGGCATGACTGTGTACTCATAATGCCTATATCTAGTCCTGAATGCAGTCTTAGGAATGTCCTATTCCTTTACTCTCAGCTGGAAGTATCCAAATCTCAAATCTATCTTGGAGAAGATCTTAGTTCCCTTGAGTTGTTCAAAAAGATCCTCAATCCTAGGGAGTGGATAATTATTCTTGATAGTCACTACGCTGAGCTTCCTATAGCCAATGCATAGTCTTAATGATCCATCCATCTTCTCCACAAAGAGAAGACGAGCTCCACACAATGAAACACTTGGCCTTATGAATCTTTTCAAGAAATTCATCAAGTTATTTCTTGAGCTTATTCATTTCTATGGTAGGCATTCTGTAAGGATGAATGGATATTGGACTACGTCCTAGTTGTAGCTTAATCTCTAACTTAATTTCCCTTAGTGGAAGAATACCTAGCAGGTCTTTAGGAAAGACTTCTGGAAAGTTTCTCACTACAAATATTCTATCCACTTCCTCATCACAGTGCAATTCATTCAATGCATAACAATAATCACGCTTAGAATTCACTGGTATCTCATCTAATACCTCTAGTTTCATGCCATGTATTGCATACACTGATTCATTAGAATTCACTAATGCATGCACTTCACCATCAGGCAATATGATTTCTCTTTTAGCACAATCAACTCTTATGTTATATAGCAAGCCAATTCATACCCAACACTAAATTATACTTAGGAATGTCAAACACTAGCAGATTAGCCATGAACTTAGTCTTTCCTATTACTAGCTCAAAATCCTTAGCTAGGTCATTAGTGAAAAGACATTGACTACTTGTTGTTTTCACTAAGGATATCCTATGCATGGTTTCAGTTGGTAATTTCATGGCATCAACAAATTTCCTAGCCACTATAGACACAGATGCACCAATATCAAACAGAACATTAGTAGGCATACCATTATGGTAAATGTTACCTCTTAGTGCTCCTCCTTATTGTGATCCCTCTAGCCTTTCCACTTGAAAGACTCTACCAGCTCTCCACACTTGAGGCCGAGGCACTGGAGGAACTGGCCGCTGCCCTAGGTGCTCCCTCTCTAGGTCCTGCCCTAATAGGCCTTCCTAGACCGTAGTCTTCTAGCATCCTTTAAGTATGTGGACAATCTTTAATCCAATGATCCATGGATACACATCTTAGACATGCTTGGGTGTCAAAATGGTAAGGTTTCTTTCCATGAAACTTTTTACATTTAGGGCACCTTAGGCCAGAGGACTTTCCTTTATCTGTGCCCTTACCACCAAAACTGGAACTCTTCGCAATTCCCTTGCCTTGTGGTGGCTTTTTTTGCTTCCTTCCTACCTGGCTACTTTCCCCTGGTCAACTGGGAAAGTACCTAGTCTCACAATCCTCTTGCTCTACTAATATAGCTTTCTACACTGCTTCATAGTATTTGACTACTCTAAAAGGTCTTATAGACTTTCTTATATCTGACCTTATGCCTCTGACAAATCTTTTGGCCTTTAACTCCTTCAGTCCATGGTACTGAGGAGCATACCTCACTAGCTGATTGAATTTGTGCCCATACTCTAGGACACTGAGGTAGTCCTGCCTTAAAGCATCAAATTCAGCTTGCTTCATATCCTTGATGGCATCACTCATATACTACTCCTGGAGCAACTGGGTGAACTCTAGCTAGGCAATTTCCATGTCTTGTCCTGGCCTTCTACCCCTCTAGATGGCATATCTATCTATGGTGCTCCTCCACCATATCTTTGCATTGCCCACCAAATTATAGGTAGCTAGTGACACTCTCTTGCTAGAGCTGAGTGGAATCCTCTCAAACATTTTTTCAGTGAAGATTAACTACTCCAGCCCAACTCTTCCATCAAACTATGCAGGTCTAATGCCTTGGAACCTCTCCAACAATCTGACTTCATATAAGCCTTCTATATCCTCTGATCTATGTCTCCTAGATCTGTGAAAGCCCTCTGTATGGTGATGCTCTCTATGATCTCTCTGCCTTCTCCTGGATATTTTCTCATGGCCTTCCTCAATCTCATTCCTAGTGGAGGACTGGTCATAGACTGAGGGATTGGTCCTGGACACCTGACCAATCTTAGATCTTACTCTTCTGCCTCTTGAATTTCTCCTATCTTCATCTTCCACCTCAACAGTTTCATCATTTGTATCTTCTATGCTTCCAGAATGAACATATTCAGATGTGTTCCTAGTACCCTCTTCTGGTTAGTGTTGTGGATCCTGAACTTGTTCAACTAGAGCTACTTGGACTCCTTGCTATTGTGCTTGAATCAGTCTTACTAAGTTTTCATTTATTAGAGCTAAGTTTATCTGAAGCTTTAACCAACATGAGGCACTTAAGGGTTTGGTGCCATCTGTTTGCCCTGATCCCTTCTATTCTATCCTTTCATTTGTTGCCCAGATTTAGTAGCAGGGCTTCAGGGTGGTTCCCCACTCCTTCTGGCAACCATGCTTACTTCCTGCATTGGTGATTCATTGTAGAGCACATATAAAGATCATAGGTATTTTAATGTTATTTGACATTAGCAGCTGACCAGACTGAGTTCATGCATATAGATGCATGCAATGAAACTATATGCTATGTATATATGGAAACCATGCTCTGATACCAACATCTGTTACCCATTCTAGGGTAGTCCAATTATGGTGCCAAAAATGTGCATTTAGACTCCTAGGATTGGTAATATTCTGTAGGCCATCAGAACACTACCCTTACTGTGCATACCCAAGTGGGCCTTTTGGGCACTTTTAAATACATGCATATTAGTCCAACCATCACACATATATTAACATTCCATGCACACCATGGCAGCAATGAAGGAAAACACTACCATAAGTCTTAATTTTCTCTACCACACGTTAGGCAATCTTGTTAAGTTCTAGTGACAGCCATTGCACTTGTAACTTCCTCTAATAAACTATATCATTCTAGACATGTGACCTCCTATTTTCTTTACTCCATTATCAAGTAGAGACTTAGAGCAAAGCAAGGAGTTTTTTTTCACATCAGTAGTCCCCCTATGGACCAAGTTATGGATTTTTCAAGTTGGTTACAAAAATCTGACCAAATGAACAGTAACTTAGCCAAATTTGCAACATAATATCTTTGGCTATAGGCCCCAAATCCAAAAATTCCAAATCCCAGTTAACCTCTAGATGTCCTCTAGGTGTGGTTAAAATTTGATTCCAAGATTCATTCTATACAAGGAGATACAGTGTTTTGAAAGGAGAGTAAAAATTCTGGTCACTTTATGACCATTTTGTCATACAAAATTTCATAAGTGTGCAAACATATCATTCAAAAGGGGAAAGCCCTCCAAAGATATCCCATTCATGTCCAATGCACATATGAATTACATTCTCTTCCATCTAGCAAATTTATGTGGCCACAATGGAATTTACAAGTAAGCAGCCTATCATTCACACTTAGGAAGCTTTGTACCACATCACATACACAGCCAAAATGTTACTCAAATGTTCACATAATTGTCTCATTTTACATAACATACATGTACATGTATACACACACTACATAATAGTCTTAGCTCAACTAAATATGCACCCTAAGTCACAAGAATGCGTTAGACACAATGGACTATAGAACAGGATGCTGGACAGTTGCTGCATGCCACAATAAGCACCATCAGTAAAAATACCAATGTGCTCCTAAAATCACCAAAATTTCCAGATTGTAATTAGACATATGGAAGTTTAAGTACTTGAAATTTTAGGGCATAAATCAAACCACAAGGTTTAGCTTGAATGTAATCTTTCTAGTGTTCCTGAAAATGGATAGAAAGGGCTATAAGCTCTTTGTAAAGAACATAGTAAAGGATTTCAATGTAAAGTATTCCATAGAAACCTGCCACCTAAAATCCAAAGACATAAAAACACATGAAAACAACACATACACATAAATATGACAGCCATATACACCAACAGACACAGAAACAAACACATGTAATGCTGGCAGCAAGAACACATTAAGGTTAGTCCATAATCATTCAATGAAACAATAAGATATCACCCTAGTAACACTATGGAAGCCATCCTAAAGCTTTTGCTTGGCCTTATGAGTATTTTAGGTCTTAATTACTGGGGCTCTAGACACCCTTCTTTCTTGCTGCCATCTTTAGCATGGTAACACTAAGGCCAAAACCTTGCCATGCTTCTTTCCCCTTAACCCATTTTTGGTTCTTTGAGATTTTTGTTCTCCTCCAAGCATGGTCTTACCTTTATGGATGTTTGGAAATAAAGTAAAAAATCCAAGAAACTTTAGAAAACCCTCACCTTTTGTTGGAAATTTGATGAACCTTAATAGAACCAAAAATAGGTTTTCTTCCACTCTTTGAGTCTTCTTTGCTTTCTCTTGCTTCCTCTTGCTTTCTTAAGGTATGGTGGATATGGAGGATGCTAGAAAAGGTTAAGGAAGAACCCTTGGCTACTGGGGGATGTAATTTGGAGGAAATGGCAAGAAAATGAAGTTTTTTCTTCATTTATATATCATTTTGACCTTGGTGGCATATATGCAAATTTTGAAACTTTGGCCAACACTTGGACAGATTATCTCTAGCTATTTTGGCTGGGAAAATGAAAATTTTTGACCACCTTCAACCTTTTCAAAGGTCATTATAACCTTTAGACAAAAAGGTGGACATTTGGATCCTTAGTTGGTATTATGCCATAAATGATCAACTTTGCCTTCTTTTTTACTTTGGTGCCAAAAAATATACTTAATCCCATCCATGTCCTTTCTTCATAATCCCATCAATGTCCTTTCCATAGCCATCTTTGGAAATTTGTGCACTTGAGTACCCCCACTTTTGTAACCTTACAATTTAGTCCATAGGTTACTTGAAAATTAGGAAATATGCCAATTCTTTCTTAAGGACCAAAATATCATTGTTTTTGCCACTTAGGGGAGTGTATATTGAATACTTTACACCTCACAATTCATATGCTATGGTCAAAATTAAAGCATACAAGTTTAGGTCCTTATGCTGTAATTTTCCCATTTTATGAAGGTGGTAACATGTTCTAGTATACATTTAGTGTAGATGGTGCCTCTGATAGTTCACCTAGAGGAGTCACTAGAGGAGGGCCCTTAACTAACAAGGAATAGGGCACATGCAATAGCCCTTTTTTTCTAATGAGGCTGAGTTCATTAAAAGTGGGAGTGATGGTATGTTCTTCTGGCTTCATGATTTATCTTTTTTTAATGGTGTCAATCTAACATTGTTCTATGATTGTTGTGGTCCTTTCCATCAAGGTTTTACTATGAAAAGGCCAAAGAGGAATAAGCTCTCTTTTGCTTCCACCAAAGTGGCATCATTTCAACTGGCAATCATTCTCCCTCTTCCCTCACCATCATTCCTATAGGGTTGGTTCGACAGAAGGCTTAATTTCATGGGCCCTCAAGTGTCGAAGCTCAATAATATTCCCGAGGGGGGCCAAATCCACTAAATTAGGTAGATCCACACTTTCCCGCTGAGAAGCTGATTTAGGAATAGGGGCATGCCCAGAAGCACGGTGTGGCAGGGAAGGGAATAACAGCAGACCATGTCTTCAACCCTTAGTAAGTGGTGGGCATCGATGAGTTGATCATTCAAGATACGACTAATATTACCTACAAGGTCATGGAGGCTCTAAGGACCTAAAATGTGACCTTGATGAAGACCTCAAATGTAGCTCTGAACAAAAAGTTGGGCTAGAAATGATCAAGTTACAAGGAGCTTTCTGAGAAGGTGAAAGGGGCTAGAAAGTAAGCTGAAAAAGGGGCAGAACCTCACCAATGAGCAAGGTCAGAGCCTTTACAAAGCAACCTAGACTATCCATAAGGCAGTAGAAAGGTAGCAACTAGCCCATAAAGAGATCCAACTAGTTAAGCCCAACTACGGGCTTTTCATGAAGGGTTGTCAAAAGTCAAAATGATGTTCTAGTTAGGTATGTTGGCTATTTAGGGGTAGGCTCACTCAAGCGGCACCGTACCCCTTTCCCTTTTCGAACAGGCTGCGTGGGTAAGACATGACCATTGGGGATCTATAGAGGCCACATTAGAGAGCCAATGCTCATGCCAAAAAGCTTTCAGCACATGTCCCAAGAAGGACAAGTTGAGAGTATTACTAGTCAAAAAGGCCATGGTTTCCACCGATACTGAGGAGGAACCATTGGAAGATGAATTTTAGGTATTGGCACTATAGAATCCTATTTAAAAAGTACCATAATATGTATTTTAGGATGGTTGACATTCAGTACTTTCACAAAGCTCATGTCTTTTGCCTCTTCCTACTCGCTTAGCAATACATATTTGCACTTCACATCGATATTAAGTTGGTGGCTTCATTCTCTGCATTTAGTTCATGGTCATTAATCCGCACTAGATGCTGACGATGACTAGTCTAGGCTGGTTCCATAACAACTATGTAATGATCAACTTCCCTTGTAAGTTCAAGAAAACTTTTAATGGATATCATTTTCATTCAATTCTTTGTACCCTTCATTATTGTTCAAGTGCATTGTGCTTTTAGGCTCTTTGAAAAGGTTTAGTTTCTTCTTAGGCCTTGATTGGGCTCTTTTGTATAAGTTTTGGGAGCTCTCATTGAATTGAATATTTCCTGGGGTCATTACCCCAATAGGTCCTTTTTTCACCACTATTGGCTTATTCTTGGGGTTTACCCTAATGGCCCCCATGGACCTTGTTTGTTTCATCTACGGCTCTTTCAAGTCTCTTTGTTGGCCCCATTTTGGTCCTCATATAATAATGGTGTTTTAAGACCTCCTCCTTTTTTTATTTTAGTCATGGCAATTCCTTGATAGATGTCACCATCGACATTTATAAATATAATTTATAATTGTATATCATGAAGATAATTGATAATTCCTTTATTGGCATTGTTTAAACATTATAAGGGTATAAATCATTAGAATGATAGGTTCTAGGTATCATCTTAGCCCTAGTCTCCATCAACTCGTAGGCTCCCTCTTTAGTTTTATTCTTTCTTAAGTAGGACTCATACCAATTAGTCCTTAATGCCTCATGCCCTAGATTTATTCTTGCCAATTCTTCTCTAACGAGGAACATTCCTCCCTCTTAAATCATTTTTCTATTTGACCATCCCATCATGGGCTAAAGTGTTTTGTTGCTTGAAAGCTGTCATTTGGATCTGGGCATCCTTTCTAAGTTCCTCTAGGAGGTCTAATTTCGCTTCTAATCCATGGTTATTAGACTTGTCCTTAAACATTTCTGTTGATAAGGTAGGATGTGCAACCTTGGTGAGTTTAAGTGCCTCCATCTTGTACATCATAGCACAAGGGACTTTCTCAAGTAGGTCTCCAACAGGTCATTCGATAATCTGACAAGATGCTTGGTAAGTTTTCTGCCCATTTCCATTTGGCTTTGTCTAACCTCTTTTTTATACCTTCCTTTATAGTGTAATTAGTGACCTTAATTTTTTTATTAGATTATGGATGAGCCACTGGCACAAAGTAGAGGCAAATGGCCTTGCCCTTTGTAAAGCTATGCACTTGATGATTGTCAAATTGCTTGCCATAATCTACAATGATGGCACATTGGCAACCAAATCTATAGACAATGTTTTTCCATACGAACTTTATAATTTGATGGGTAGCAATGATGAAATACTTCGCCTGCCTAGCTGCTGTAAGGAGTGCTCCAATCAATTTGATGCCTTCGATGGTAAAAGGCCAAAGATTTTCTGCAGACGGCAATCTATGTATTAGAGTTTAAGTAGGTAAGCTCGGTATTACTACACAAAGTCTCTAACATCCTTATGAATCATTGGCCAAAAACATCCTTGCCTCAGTGTTTTCTGGGCTAGAGAATCTACCCCAATATATGCTCCACAACCTCCTAGATAGATTTCTCTAAAGACTTCCTGGTCTTCTTGGAGGCCTATACATTTCTGTAGAGGTGAACCAAATCGTATTCTATAAAGGTCATTACCTATGACAGTGAATATTCTAGAATGAATCCTAAAAATATTCTAGAACAAATCTTGATCTTTCTTTGTTCCTCAAGCATACCACTTAGGGTCTTGGTTTTGACAAAGAGCCATGCTGGCCACCCCCAAGCCATCCTAGAGGGCCTAATGTTCCAAGAAATAAATAGAGGGATCCATGAGTTCTTTCATCATGGCCTTTTTCTGGATTTTTGATAGAACATCTGTCCTGGCATTCTTCTCCCTCGAAATCTTCTAAACCTCAGGATGGAGATCCTTTCTAATCTTCAAAACCCTGCTAGGCTCTATCTCCACCCGCTTAGAGTATTTTGACCAGGGTGCTCCTGGCTCATTGTCAAAACATTTATTTTTATTTTTCTTTGATTCTGGAAACTCCTTCTATTGGATGTCTCGAGCACCTCGAAGGCTAGTGACAATGCTTCATGACATCGAGGCCTGATCTACATTCATAGTGGCATTTGCTATAGGAGTCACAAGACCATAATTAATCTTTTAATATCATGTTAGATGTGAAATTATACCTGTGATGGTCTCCAATAATAGTGTTATATGATGAGGGAATATCTAGGACCAGGAATTTTGAAATGTGGGAGTCACATATGATCTTTACATCCTTTCCAATACCGATCAACATGAAGGGTATTCTAATTTTCCTAAGTGTGGGCACCTCCTCTCATCCAACTCCATATGTGTGCCCCAAAATCAGCATTAGTGAGGATTTTTGAACTTTGATTTTGTCTCATAGATAAGCTAAAAAGACATTAGAACTAGCTTTCTCTTCCAAGTAATCTATTTCAACGTGAAAATTATTAATTCAGGCTATAATGAGAATTAAATACACAAGCAGGACTAGAATAAAAATGCACTATGCGTTACCCACTTTGGAGCGGTCTAGTTATGGTGGCAAAATTGTCCATTTAAAACTTCCAAGGTTGGTATGTTCTGTAGGCCATTAGAACAATACCCTTAGTGTGCATACCCAAGTGGCCCTCATGGGCACTATGTAAATGCATGCATATTGGTTCAACCAATACACACATATTCACATTTTATGCACACCATGGCAACAACGAAGGAAAACACTAGCACAAGTCTAAAGCTTGGCTACCACACATTAGGCAATCTTGTTAAGTTTAAGTCACCAGCCACAGCACCCAAATCTTCTTCCATAAAACTATATTACTCTAGCCATGTTCCCCCTATTTTATTCCATTCATTATCAAGTAAAGACTTAAACCAAACCATGGAATTTGGTTTTACATCAATAGCCCACCTATAGACCAAGTTATAGATTTTTTAAGTTGGTTACAAAATTCTAACCAAATGAACAGTAACTCAGCCAACTTTACAGTGTCATAAAATTGGCTACAGTAATTAAAATTTAGAAATTCTAAGGCCCAATTAAACCACTACATGTTGATACGATCAAAGAAGGCACAACCAATGACGATAAGGATCTTATGAAGAAAAGTAGTGGACCATTGAAAAGGAAGAAGGCTAAGAAGCTCACTAGTACACTTCAAGCTTTTGTCTCAAGCCTTTTCATGGATAATGGTCTTGGAATTTCGCAAGGAGCTGCTGGAACATGAAAGGAATCATATGGAGATGATGGCCAAGCTTGGATTTTGACTGATTGGCGATGTTTTGGTAGAAAAATTATATCTTGAGCTAAATAGATTGGAATTTAGTAATTCGTGATTCATTGGAAAGCTAACATCTGGAGCTACAAATCATATGAAGACCATAAAACCCAGTTTGCAAGTTAAGGAGGTCCAAATTAGCTTAGAAATCACGATTTGGGAGTCATCGCTGGTTTGGAAGCAGTTGCAGTATTTTGGCATATATTTGGCTTTAGATGTCCATTTTGTGTTATTCAGGTGTCATTTCAAAGCTAAGAAAGAGGTCTACAACTTTCATGCTTTGTATTTTCAGAAATCATGGCTGCATCAAGTTCGAATTTCAGCTTGAAGTTGAAGACACAAGCAAAAACCACCTAAGAAGACCATTTTGCGGTTTTTATGACCAATCTTGTGTTGTAACGTATGTTATTTTATTTTCATGTTTATTTACATTATTTACGATGTTATTTAGGCCATGGAAGTGATTCAGGTCACTTAGGATAAATCGAATTCACTGCACAGCTTAAACATGTGTTAAAAGGGTGTAGGAATCCTAGTTTGACTAGGTTTTCTTGAGTCCTTTGTAACTAGGTTTCCTAGGTGATTTGGGCTGCGAATTTTGTTGAGTCTTTTACCCTATTTTAGGCCTATAAATAGCCACATATTCTGGTTGTAACAAAACAGCCTTGACATGAAATAATATTGCTACTTTGGAGAGAATTTCTTTTTGTCTCTTTATGGACTACCTTGGTGCACAAGTGTGCTTATGTTCTTGGTATTCTTATACTTCTCGTTTCTAGTCACAGGTTGATTAGGGGTGGGGGTCTTCAAATACAGTCTCTTTGATGTCTAGTGGAGCTTGAAAAACATCTTAGGCATGTTTCATGTTCTTTATACCATCGGGGTTTGCATCACATGTGCTCTAGGTGTAGTCAAAATTTCATACCAAGATTCATTCTACACAAGGAGATATAGTACTTTGAGTACAGAGTTGAAATTCTGGTCACTTTACGACCATTTTGCCCACATGAAATTTCGTAAGTCTGAAAACACTTCACTCACAAGGGGTAAGCCCTCCAAGGCTATCCCATACATGTCCAATACACATAGGGATTACATGATCTTGTAGCTAGCATCTTTATGTGGCCAAATTAGAGTTTACAAGTAAGCAGCCTATCATTCACACTTAGGCAGCTTTGCACCACATCACATATATAGCAAAAAAATTACTAAAATGTTCACATAATTATCTCATTTTACATACACTACATGTACATGCATACATGCACTACATAATGTTCTTAACTCAGCTAAATATGCACCCTAAGTTATAGGAGTGTCTGAGAGACAATGCACTCTAGAAATAGGATGCAGTACAGCTGCTGTGCAACATAATAAGCACCATGACTAAAAACACCAAATATGCTCCTAAAATCACCAAATAATCCAGATCACAACTAGATACATGGGATTTCAAATAACTAAAATTTGAGATCAAAACTCCAATCATAGAGGTCAGTTTGAATGTGTTCTTTCTGCTGGACCTGAAAAGAGCGAATTTGAGGGGAGTAAGTTTCATTGTGAAACTTAGTAAGTACTCCTAAGGAAATTTGACCCTCAATAAAACTTGCATCCAAAGACACTAAAACATGAAACCACAATTTGTATGTATAGGATATAGCAAGCAAATCTAGTAGCCATTCACAACCAACAAACACATGAAATGTGACAACAACATAAACCATAGGTTAGTCCACAAAACATGCAATAAACTTAAGTAAATCACTATGGCAACCCTCCTCAAGCTAATTCTTGGTCTTAGGAAGGTTTTAACACTATTTAGTACTAACTTTGGGCTCTAAAAACCCTTATTTCACCTGTTAGTTTTGTGCCCAAAAAGCCAATCATGAGATGATTGTCTTTTTTGCACACTGAGTCATGATATTTTATTAAGGCATTAATCTAGCAATTATGTTTGTTGTTTTGTTTCTGTGTAATGCAATAAACATAATTGTAACCCTGGAATAATGATATTCTCAAATGTCCCTAGTCTAGTATTATTGTGGAGTGGGTTGCAATAATACATAACGACTAGCATATGTGGAGACTAATATGACATATGTAATCTACATATGGGTACAAGTTGGAGAACTTGTGTACTGGACCGACCCACCATGAGAACACTACATAGATTGTTATATGAGTGTCATAAGTGATTCTCATAGTGATCATGGTATATGTAGTCCTTTCACCTAAGGTCATCAAAGTTTGCTACATGTGAGTCACATACTTTGATACTTTCCTTTATTGCTCGTAACTCAGTGAACTTCAACGAGGTCATTGGATATGTTACATATCATGCGGAGGGATTTGTATGATTGAGATAGGATTTGTCCCTCCTACATAACGGGAGTGATATCTTCGGGCCCATTGTGTTGGGTTTTGAGAGCCAAACAGCGCAGCGGAATTTAACCGAAACCCTCCAGGATCCAAGTGAAACGTGCTCAATCGGGTGTTCAAAAATTTTCATACCTAATTTTCGGTTGAGATCTCTCACTCAACTGTAGAGTCAAATCACAAAACTTGAACAGTTGACATGTTCAAGCTCTCTATGGTATCCACACGAACCTCTCGGGATCACCACGCTTCTACCGCATCCCAGCATATGCGTTTCTCTTGCGCTCGCAATGCTAGCTTGCGTCCTCCAAGGAATTGCAAGAGAAGAGTGTGGCTGTCCTTTTTGGAAGGCTAGGGCAAGGAGACCTGTGAATTTCTCACTAGAAGTTGTATTTATAGTGAGACTCAACTTCCAGGCCTAATAGGTTTCAAAGCACTAAACCAATTAGGATTTAATTTCATGCTTAATAATGGCTCAACTATTGGGCCCTTTATTAATGTGAAATTATTGTGAAACCAAAACCCAAATTATTAGCCCATGCACTCTTATGATCCAAATAGCTTTATGTGTGTGACCCAATAGGCTCTTACCACGTTGGCAATGATCATAAATCACATTTATGATCATAAGCAATGAGCGGTGTCTAGCAACACATCATTGCTACCCAAGTGACAAGATTGTCGATGATTTGACTACACCTTCATGATCATCACTGATATATGCCATTGTCCCTTTGTCCAAGATATCAAGACTAAGCATGAGACATGGAATGTGTCACTCTCGTATAGCCCAATCTTTGGTGTCTTGATTATTGAGTAGACCAACTTAAACTGATGACATTGATATCGCATATCAACTCATCCGAGCATGGCCATGCTTTTTTATAAGTCTAACTCTATTAAGGGGCCCAAAGATATCACTCCCGTTACATAGGAGGGACAAATCCCATCTTGATCATACAAATCCCTCTGCATGATATGTGACATACCCAATGACCACCTTCAAGTTCACTCAATTACGAGCAACAAAGGAAAGTATCAAAGTATGTGACTCACATGTAGGGAACCATGATGATCTTAGGTCGAAGGACCACATATACCATGATCACTATGAGAATCACTTATGACACTCATATAGTGATCCATGTAGTGTTCTCATGGTGGGTCGGTCCAGTACACAAGTTTTCTAAGTTGTACCCATATGTAGACTACATATCTCATATTAGTCTCCACATATGCTAGTCGTTATGTATTATTGCAACCCACTCCACAATAATACTAGACTAGGGACGTTTGAGAATATCATTATTCTAGGGTTACAATTATGTTTGTTAAGTTACGCAGAAACAAAACAACAAACATAATTGCTGGATTAATGCCTTAATAAAATATCATGACTCAATGTGCAAAAAATACAATCATCTCATGATTGGCCTTTTGGGCACAACACTAACAATCTCCCACTTGCACTAAAAGCCAATCATCCATGTATCTAATACCGATGGACCTAGAATGGCTATCATGCTTCTGCTGCGTAAGGGGCTTTGTCAGTGGATCAGCAATGTTGCTGTCTGTCGAAGTCCTGCATATCCTTACATCACCCCTCTCGATGATCTCCCTGATGAGATGATAGCGTCGGAGTATGTGTTTGGATCGCTGGTGAGATCGAGGTTCCTTAGCCTGTGCGATTGCTCCATTGTTGTCACAATAGAGCTCTATCGGGTCGGCAATGCTTGGAACCACTCCAAGTTCAGTGATGAACTTCTTGATCCAAACTGCCTCCTTCGTAGCATCAGAGGCGGCAATGTACTCAGATTCTGTTGTAGAGTCAGCTACTGTCTCTTGCTTTGAACTCTTCCAGCTCACAGCACCACCACCAATACAAAACACATAACCAGATTGCGATCTAAAATCATCCTTATCGGATTGGAAGCTTGCATCGGTGTAACCCCTTACAACGAGCTCATCTTCACCTCCAAAGACCAAGAATGCATCCTTAGTCCTTCGTAAGTACTTAAGGATGTTCTTAACAGCTGTCCAGTGACTCTCACCAGGGTTCGATTGGTACCTACTCATCATGCTTAAGGCATATGAGACATCAGGACAAGTACATATCATGGCATACATGATAGATCCAATTGCTGAAGCATATGGAATCTTACTCATGCACTCTCTCTCCTCGGGTGTACTCGGACACTGAGATCTAGAAAGAGTTATACCATGTGACATGGGCAAGAATCCTTTCTTGGAATCTTGCATGCTAAACCTCTTTAGCACCTTGTCAATGTATGTACTTTGACTTAGGCCAAGAAGCTTTCTAGATCTATCTCTATAGATCCTGATGCCTAACACATAGGCTGCTTCACCCAAGTCCTTCATAGAGAAACATTTCCCCAGCCAAGTCTTCACAGACTGTAGCTCAGGAATGTCATTCCCGATGAGTAGTATGTCATCTACATACAACACCAAGAAGACAATAGCGCTCCCACTAACCTTCTTGTAGACACAAGGTTCATCTTCATTTTTGATAAAACCAAACTCTTTGATTGCTTCATCAAAATGAAGATTCCAACTTCGAGAAGCTTGCTTCAGTCCATAAATGGACCTTTGCAACTTGCACACTTTATTGGCATTCTCAGGAGTGACAAAACCCTCAGGTTGTGTCATGTACACATCCTCAAGTAGCTTTCCATTTAGGAATGCAGTTTTGACATCCATTTTCCATATCTCATAATCATAGTGTGCAGCAATAGCAAACAAAATTTGGATGGATTTAAGCATAGCAACTGGTGAAAAAGTTTCATCATAGTCAATACCATGAATTTGCTTGAAACCTTTTGCAACCAATCGTCCCTTAAAGGTAATCACATTACCATCCATGTCAGTTTTCTTCTTGAAAACCCATTTGCACCCTATGGGTTTTACCCCTTCAGGTGGGTCAACCAAAGTCCATACTTGGTTTTCATACATGGATTCCATCTCGGATTTCATGGCCACTAGCCACTTCTCAGAGTCAGGCCCCGACATAGCTTGTTGGTAGGTTGTGGGCTCATCCTGATCCATGAGCATCACATCACCAGTGTGAGTCATGAGAAATCCATATCTCTCAGGCTCACGCCGAATCCTACCAGACCTACGTGGGCTCTGTGCTACAGGAACAGACTCTTGAACCACAACATCTTGTGGTGTCTGTTCAGGTTCCATTTCAGGTTCAATGTCTCCTTGTTGTTCTTGAATTTCTTCAAGTTCTACTTTCCTCCCACTAGTTTCTTTAGAGATAAACTCTTTCTCTAAAAAGACACCAGTTCGAGCAACAAACACTTTTTGCTCAGAAGGATTGTAGAAATAGTAACCCTTTGTTTCTTTGGGATACCCAACAAAAAGGCATTTTTGAGATTTGGGCCCTAGTTTGTCAGAGGATTGACGTTTCACATAAGCGTCACAGCCCCAAATCTTCATAAAAGACAAATTGGGATGCCTCCCACTCCATATCTCATATGGTGTCTTTTGAACCGATTTAGATGGAACTCGGTTTAGTGTAAAAGCGGCTGTCTCTAGAGCATGTCCCCAAAAGGAGTTTGGAAGGTCAGCTTGACTCATCATAGAGCGAACCATGTCTAACAGAGTTCGATTTCTCCTTTCAGATACACCATTCCATTGAGGTGTACCTGGTGGAGTGAGTTGTGATACTATACCACACTCCTTCAGATAGTCAAGGAATTCTCGATCCAAGTACTCTCCACCTCGATCTGATCGAAGCACTTTGATACTCTTCTCGAGTTGATTCTCTACTTCATTCTTGAATTCTTTGAACTTTTCAAAGGATTCTGACTTGTGTCTCATGAGATACACATAGCCATATCTGCTAAAGTCATCAGTGAAAGTAATGAAGTATTGGAAACCTCCTCTAGCTTGTGTAGACATAGGGCCACATACATCACTATGTATGAGTCCTAGTAAGTCATTAGCCCTTTCACTTTGCCCTATGAATGGGGCTTTGGTCATCTTGCCCAACAAACATGACTCACATGTCTCATATGATTCAAAATCAAATGAGTCCAAGAGTCCATCCTTATGGAGCTTGGATATGCGGGTCTCATTTATATGGCCCAAGCGACAGTGCCAGAGATAGGTCAGGTTTGAATCATTTAATCTGACCTTCTTGGTATTCACATTATAGATTGGATCTTCGAGGTCTAGAACATACAACCCATTGCTAAGTTGAGCACTACCATAAAAGATTTCATTCAAATAAATAGAACAACATTTGTCCTTTATTATAAATGAAAAACCTTTCTTGTCCAAACAAGAAACAGAAATCAAATTTCTACTAATAGTAGGCACAAAGTAGCAGTTGTCTAATTCTAAAACTAATCCACTAGGTAAAGTGAGAACATAAGTCCCTACGGCTAAGGCAGCAACCCTTGCTCCATTTCCAACACGTAGGTCCACTTCACCTCGGGCCAATCTTCTACTTCTACTTAGATCCTGCACATTTGCACAAATGTGAGATCCACATCCAGTATCCAATACCCAAGATGAGGAAGTAGAAAAGTTAGCCTCTATAACAAAAATACCTGAAGTGGAAGTCTTACTTCCCTTTTCCTTAGCAAGTTCTTCAAGATAGAGCTTGCAGTTGCGCTTCCAGTGTCCAGGTTGCTTACAATGGAAGCACTCCCCTTCCTTTGCCACACCACCCTTTGGTTTCAATGCAGCTGAAGAAGAATTAGCATTGGACTTTCCATTAGCTTTATCCTTCTTCTTGTTGGCTTTTCCTTTTCCCTTGCCCTTTTGAACCATCAAAATGGGCTTAGCCTTCTTAAGGTTTTGCTCAGCAGTTCTCAACATGTTGAGCAATTCAGGGAGGGACTTGTCAAGGTCATTCATGTTATAGTTCATGATGAACTGACTGTAGCTTTCAGGCAACGATTGCAAGACTACATCAATAGCCAACTCTTTCTGAAGAGCAAATCCCAAATTCTCAAGATTCTCAATGTACCCAATCATCTTGAGCACATGAGGACCCACGGGACTTCCCTCAGACATCTTGCACTGAAACAATGCCTTAGAGGTCTCAAACCTCTCATGCCTAGCTTGCTCTTGGAAAAGCATTTTGAGATGTTCGATCATATCGAACGCCCCCATGTTCTCATGTTGCTTCTGAAGCTCAGATTCCATGGTAATAAGCATGAGGCATGCAACATCCAAAGCATCATCAGAATGCCTCTTGTGAGCATCCCTTTCAGCTCTTGGAGCAGTGGCAGCAGGCTCATTCGGAATGGGCTGCTCTAGGACATAAGCCTTTCTCTCTTGCTTGAGGACTATCCTCAAGTTTCGGTACCATTTGAGAAAGTTGGTCCCATTCAGTTTTTCCTTCTCAAGGATCGATCGCAACGAAAGTGTCGATGTGTTTTGTGCCATGGTTATCTACAACAGTAAATATGCAGTGTAAGAGTCATGTATTTTAATTCATTTAATAAGGACTTTTATTAAACGATACTCCCACTATTTTCCTCAAAATAATAACCCTCGATATTATTTCGGAACACCTCAGCGCTAAGGTATTCTAGTGGGCCAAGATCCATATTTGACCACAACCTGAGTCAGCTTTGGCTTTTCTCTCAAGTTACAGCTATTTAGGTAGGCAACTCCTTGCCAATTGCATCTTATGCAACTCTTGGATAGTTGGGTGAACAACACTTGTCCAAGCTCATCTCATGAGCTTAAGCCCAACTCTATGCCTCTAAGTCCCTAATCCTATTAGGATGACTTAGTTAAGTCGGACTCAAAGTTAGCAATTTGGATATCACTATTATCCCATCATGCCTTACCAAGATGAACATAGGTGCTCTGCTTTGGAAAACCCACCTAATGTTGATCAAAGTCTTGACGAGTGCCAACATTTGGAAGGCATCACAGTTAATGATTTAATATTTGTTTGAGGGATTTTTTTTTGTTTGATCTCACCAATTTGTTATCTCTGGTTGTCTTATACATGCATCACAAACAAATATAAAACATGCATCTCATGCATACAAGAAAGTAAATGTGACATGGTTATAGCCAAAACTACGCGATATTCTCAAGCCAATGAGAATAACATAAAAGCCTAAGAAAAGAAAAGAGTCTTCACAAGCTCCTTCTCTTCCTTTCTTGGTTGCCCTTTTGTTGTCACCTCCTTGGACATACCACCTTGGATGATCCCATAGTGCACCATTACATCAATAATAGAAACCTCGAGTTACATTCGAGGGGAGTAAGGTGAGAAGATAATGTACAATGAGAGTGATAAGAAAAGGCACGACTTGCAGGCTGTATTTACAAGTACAACCAATCAAGGGCTATAACCATGCACTATGCTACAAACACCAATCAGCATATCATGTCAAATCTCATTCAACAAAGATGCATTCCAATTTTGATGCGTTGATTAACCAGTTTTTATTTATGTGACACTTCGCATACGGCGGTCCCGCTCGCCGGTCAGCGGTCGGTCAAGGGGAGCCGCCCTTGCGGGAGGCGTGGGGGGCAGCACCCCCCGACGCAAAAAGATTGTCTTACAATTGCTTAGCCCAAAATCTTCTATTTCAAGCAAGTGGGCACCCGAGACTCTTCATTCAAGCCACCAAAAATGCCTTACTTTTGGTGTCCGAACAGGCCGAATCCGAACAAAGCTAGGGTTTTTGCAACTATTGCAAGAATCCTAATCCATATAGGTATCTCATACCTATCAATTTTTGGTTAATCTCATTAACCAATTAGTGTCGTTTCTTTATATATGTCATATGTTCATTATGAGTTCCGGTTTCATGCATCATAAATCAATCTAATTAATCATGGCCGAAAAACAACCGAACACATAACATCATGCGATTCAACATCAATCCCAATTTAGGGTTTCATTAGCAGATCTGATACCACTGTTGGGTTTCAGAAGCCAAACAGCGCAGAGGAATTTAACCGAAACCCTCCAGGATCCAAGTGAAACGTGGTAAACTGGGTGTTCAAAAATTGTCATACCTAATTTTCAATTGAGATCTCTCACTCAACTATAGAGTCAACTCACAAAACTTGAACAATTGACGTGTTCAAGCTCTCTATGGTATCCACACGAGCCTCTCGGGATCACCATGCTTCCACCGCATCCCGGCAGATGCGTTTCTCTTACGTTGCAGTGCTAGCTTGCGTCCTCCAAGGAATTGCAAGAAAAGAGTGCGGCTGTCCTTTTTGGAAGGCTAGGGCAAGGAGACCTACAAATTTCTCACTAGAAGTTGCATTTATAGTAAGACTCAACTTCCAGGCCTAATAGGTTTCAAAGCACTAATCCAATTAGGCTTTAATTTCGGGCTTAATAATGGCTCAACTTTTGGGCCCATTATTAATACGAAATTATTGTGAAACCAAAACCCAAATTATTAGCCCATGCACTCTTATGATCCAAATAACTCTATGTGTGTGACCCAATAGGCTCTTACCACGTTGGCAATGATCATAAATCACATTTACGATCATAAGCAATGAGCGGTGTCTAGCAACACATCATTGCTGCCCAAGTGACAAGATTGTCGATGATTCGACTAAACCTTTTTTATCATCACCGATATATGCCATTCTCCCTTTGTCCACGATATCAAGACTAAGCATGAGACATGAAATGTGTCACTCTCATACAGCCCAATCTTTGGTTTCTTGATTACCGAGTAGACCAACTTAAACTGATGACATTGATATCGCATATCAACTCATCCGAGCATGGCCATGCATTTTTCTAAGTCTAACTCTATCAAAGGGCCCGAAGATATCACTCCCGTTACATAGGAGGGACAAATCTCATCTTGATCATACAAATCCCTCTGCATGATATGTGACGTACCCAATGACCTCCTTGAAGTTCACTCAATTATGAGCAACAAAGGAAAGTATCAAAGTATGTGACTCACATGTAGGGAACCTTGATGATCTTAGGTCGAAGGACTACATATACCATGATCACTATGAGAATCACTTATGACACTCATATAATGATCCATGTAGTGTTCTCGTGGTGGATCGGTCTAGTACCCAAGTTCTCTAACTTGTACCCAGATGCAGACTACATATCTCATATTAGTCTCCACATATGGTAGTCGTTATGCATTATTGCAACCTACTCCACAATAATACTAGACTAGGGACGTTTGAAAATATCATTACTCTAGGGTTACAATTATGTTTATTAAGTTACGCAGAAACAAAACAACAAACATAATTGCTGGATTAATGCCTTAATAAACTATTATGACTCAATGTGCAAAAAATACAATCATCTCATGATTGGCCTTTTGGGCACAACACTAACACATTGATAGAGTAAGACTTCAAAAAATGCATGGCCATGCTCTGATGAGTTAATATACAATATCAATGTCATCAGTTTAAGTTGGTCTACTCGGTAATCAAGAAACCAAGGATTGGGCTATATGAGAGTGACACATTCCATGTCTAGTGCTTAGTCTTGATATCTTGGACAAAGGGACAATGGCATATATCGGCAATGATCATAATGGTTTAGTCGAATCACCGACAATCTTGTCACTTGGGTAGCAATGATGTGTTGCTAGACACCACTCATTGCTTATGAGCATAAATGTTATTTTTGATCATTGCCAATGTGGTAAGAGCCTATTGGGTTGCACACATAGAGCTATTTGGATGATTAGAGTGTGTGGGCTAATTATTTGGGTTATGGTTTCACAATAATTTTGTATTAATAATGGGCCCAATAGTTGAGCCATTACTAAGCAAAAAAAAAAAGCCTAATTGGATTAGGGCTTTGAAACCCATTAGGCCTAGAAGTTGAGTCTCACTATAAATACAACTTTTAGTGAGAAATTCGCAGCTTCTTGCCCTAGCCTCCAAAAAGGACAACCGCACTCTTCTCTTACAATTCCTTGGAGGACGCAAGCTAGCACTATAAGCATAAGAGAAACACATCTACCGGGACATGGTGGAAGTGTGGTGATCCCGAGAGGCTCATGTGGATACCATAGAGAGCTTGAATACGTCAACTGTTCAAGTTTTGTGATTCGACTCCACAGTTGAGTGAGATATCTCAACTGAAAATTAGGTATGAAAATTTTCGAACACCCGGTTTACCCTATTTTCACTTGGATCCTAGAGGGTGTTGGTTAAAAGCCACTTTGCTTGTTTGGCTCCTGAAACCAAACGTCACTGCCATCATTGTGCACTTCACACTAGGTCACAAATCCTTCAATAAATGCACTCCCCTCACTAAGCTTGGTTCATCAAGCTCATGGCTCTCTTCCAAGGTTAGCCGTAGCTCCATGGATGCTTGAAAATAAAGTAAACAATCCATGAGAGCAAGACAACCCTTACCAATATCGGTGGCCTGAATTTTAAGCTTGATCCTTGAAGCACCCAAGTAATAGCTTTAGTTTGCTTCCAATTGCTTCCTTTTGCCTTCAATTTCAAGTTGCTTTAAGTTTTTAGGTATGGTGGCTATGGAAGAAATGTGGAGGAGGGTGCACTGCATGCCTTAGCTGGTATGGCTGAATATGAGAGAAGGAAAGGTGGTCTTGGCTACTTAAATGGTCAAAAGTACACTAAACACACTTAAGTAGTCTTAACCTTGCCTTATGTTATTTTCCTTGCTACAAAAGCATCGTTTCCTAGTCTTAACCTCATGGCCCACAATTGACCATCCTCATCTTGCTATAGCAGCCCCTCCTTAGGTAGGATAACCCCATAATTTCACCTTTTGACTTAAGTCAAAGACAAACACATCTTAAGGCCTACATTAGAACACTTAGGTCCTTTCTGCCTTTTTTGTTTTCTTTGTCATTTGTTGTCTTCCATAAGCAGTTTGGTCCTCTAATAGCACTTTCATACCATTCATATCCTTCCCATAACTCTCCAAAGCTCTTTCTTGAGAGTTTTGCAATTAAGTACCCAAAATTCTAAAACCATACAAAAAAAGTCCATACGTTGCTTGATAAACAAGCAATCCTTAAAGCTTTTCTTGGGGGCAAAATTACCAACTTAAAAAAATTTTAAGGAGGTGTTGATCATGCCTTTTACCCCTTAGACTTCAGTCACTATGATGATAATTACACAATATAATGGTTTTTGACCATTGTGCCACACTTTGTAATTCTCCCTTTTTTGTGAGGTGGTAACAATCCTCCCCCCTTTAAAAACTTTGGTCCTCCAAAATTTCCTTTAGCTTCAGCTATTCTATAGGATACCTTCCCGTAAGGTCTTTTTCAGTTTCCCAGGTTGCTTGCCTTTCAGAGTGGTGTGACCACTAAACTTTAACCATAGGAATGAACTTGTTTTTTAACCTTGTGGTATTCTTGGCTAAGATAGCTATAAGTTTCTCTTCATATATCAAGTTAGGTTCCAACTAAATGTCTTCCACTACAATAGCATGCTTTGTGTCTAATAGACACTTCTTAAGCATACTGATGTTAAAAACATTATGAACACTTGACATGCTTGGCAGTAGAGCTAACTTGTCTGCTACCTTGCCTATTCTATCCAAGATCTCATAAGAACCTATATATCTTGGAGCTAACTTCATTCTTCTGCCAAATCTGATAGTGCCTTCAGTTGGTGAAACTTTTAGCCAAACACTGTCACCAATCTCAAACTTCAAGCCTCTCATTCTTTTATTCACATAGGCTCTGGTTCTTTTATTGGCTACCTTTAATCTTTCTTGAATCTTCTTGATCTTGGCAGTAGTTTCCTTAATGATTTCAGGACCCAACTCTAGCCTATCTGAGGCTTCCTCCTAACAGTGGGGTGTCATGCACCTTCTTCCATATAATGCTTCATAAGGTGTCATGCCAATGGTGCTTTGAAAACTATTATTATAGGAAAATTCCATCAGTGGCAAGTGTTGGTCCCATTCACCCTTGACATCAAACACACAACTCCTGAGCTTGTCTTCCAATATCTATATTACCCTTTTAGTTTGCCCATCAATCTAAGGGTGATAAGTAGTACTCTGGTGGATTTTTGGAACCTAGTGCTTTTCATAAAGCACTCCAAAATTGAGCTGTAAATCATGGATCTCTATTAGATACAATGGAATCCGGTATTCCATGTAGTCTCAATACCTCTTGAATATACATCTAACTCAACTTCTCCAGAGAATCTATGAGTTTCATAGGTAAGAAGTGGGCATATTTGGTTAGCCTATCCACCATGAATTAGATAGTATTATGCATTAATCTGGTTATAGGCAACCCAGTCAAAAAGTCAATAGTTTTGTTACCCCATTTCCTCACTGGTATAGGTAGAGTCTATAGGGTACCAGTTTGCTTCTGGTGCTCTACCTTTACCCTCTAGCATGTGTCACATTTAGAGACATAACTAGTTGTGTCTCTTTTCATATTTGGCCACCAGAAATGAGTCTTCACGTCTTTATATATTTTCTCACTTCCTAGATATATGCTCAACTTGCTTGTGTGAGCTTTTTCAAGTATTTCATCCCTAAGCTTTAGTTCTTTAGGTACATAAATTCGGTCCTTGAAGTATAATAATCCTTGTTTGTAGGAAAAGGATTCATACAAGGAACCTTTTCCCTCTCCTAATATCCTTTTTAAAATATGATCTACCTTCTGTTCATTTCTAACCTCTTCAATCCATCATTATTAAATTGTCATTGTGTAGATTAGGGCTTCCTCCCACTTATGCCATTTATGCCATAAGCATAGCAGACTATTCTACTCATCATGATTGGCTATGGATCCTCATTTTAGAAGACCTATATATGGCCTGTTCAATGCATCTGCTACTAGATTACCTTTGCCTTCTATGTACTCTATACTGAAGTCATAGTCCTTGATGTACTCTAACCATCTACTTTGCCTCATGTTCAACTTTTCTAAGTGAACAAGTACTTTAGGCTTTTATGGTCAGTGTAGATCACAAAGGAACTACCCATCAAGTAGTGCCTCCATTGCTTCAAAGCAAAAATCACTGCTGACACGGCCGCATGTGCCCCTACCAAGGAAGCCCTGTGAGAGCTGGTCTCACAGTGGATTGTAATTGGCTAGTTGTGTATGTGTGCAGATTAAATCCCATGGTACTAGTTGATTATCCTAGAATATGCAATATGCATGCTCTTCATGCTTTGACTTGGTTTATTAAAACCATAAAAACATTATCTTGGCCAAGTAATTTCTACACAAAATAAATACAAATAGCCAAAGCATATAAAATCAACATTTGTATGAGTTTACTACACATAACAACTCGTGAGAACACTCATACATAAAGTAGACTAATGCCCTCACCCAAGAGCAATCCTAGAGTCGAGGACTCCTTATAACATAAACTATGGAGGCAACTAAAAGTACTGTATAAATACAAGCCACTACTAAGATCTCTTCAACTTAACTCCCACCTTGGATACATGTCTGAGTGGGGAGTCTCAAAAGTCCTTTGCCAAATGCTACTAGGCTCTGCAGCCAAAGGAAGATACTAGTTAGTACTGTTACTTGACCAACAAGCCAACTGAATATACTTATGTAGACTAGAATCACAAGGATTCTCAAATGCTGTACCTGTATACACAAAAGAGCACTACCGCGATAATCCTCAATGATTACCCGGTCCAGCAACTTCAATCTCCGCATAACATAACTAGGGAGTGAGAATTCGATAATTCTTAGTAAGGGATCTTCAGTGTACCTGCAAGAAAATTAATAGGACTCTTGCTGTGAGCTCACACAGCATGAGGGTCTATTATATGCACATATAACTAGGCCATATAGACCTCGCCTCAACTAGTCCTCCTCACAGTGCATCACTCCGTGCCTAGTAAGTTCTGATCACTAACCCGCTCCTAGCAAGCCGAAGCTTACTGGATGTAATCATGTAGCCTTCCCATAGTCATTATGCTGGGGAATTGTGGTGGAACTTTGTAGACTAGGTCGTAGGACCTCTTTGTTGTAGACTAGATGAACAAGGTTTTGCCTTGCGACTCGTGGCTGCGGCACGGCTAGGCCAACAAGGGTTTTAAACCTCTCACCTGAGCTCGTGGTAGCTAGTTATGCTCATTTGCAACATAGTTTCCTTGCTTGTTGGACAAGCAACCTTAAAACTCTACAAAACTCAAGAAAACTCTTATATTTTGTGGGACTTTTGGAAGTCTCGAAGTACCCCCGAAATCCTTAGACCCCTAGGTACGCTAAGAACCCCCTTAGGTCTCACTTGGATCAAACCAGCAAAATGTGAAAAATTCAACATTTTTGTCTGTGGTGACACGTCACCATAGTTAGGGACGTTTGGTGACAATTTCCTAGATTGGCGACGCATCGTTGGTTTGGACCTGTAATTGGTGACGTGTCGCCAATCTACAGAAATGCAGAATTTGGCAGATTTTGCTGCTATGAACTTTGGACGATTCCTACACATATCAAACATGCATGGAATGCCTCCACATTTCATACACATATAGAACATGTTGAATAGAACATAACCAACTATCACTAGCTAAGCTATGATGTCTTGTAACACTAATCCAATCCTCCCAATTCCTCTAGTCCACCATAATTTAACCAAAACTTTTAACTAATGCCATAGCTAAAACCACTCGAATTCTTCAAGCAAACTCAAGCTAATGGCACCAAATGAACTTGAAAACATATCTCCCTTACCTCAACTTGAAGTAACAAGCAAGAATCAAGCTCCTTTCCAATCAATCAAGCTCACCAAAGTTCTACACAAGTTCCAATAAAAAACAATGGCACCAAACATCAAAACTTCACTCTCTAACCAAAACCCATGCTTCAAACTAACTAACAAACATGAATTCAATCAAGAACACATCTCTTACCTCATTCAAAAATAGGGGAAGTGGAAAAATGCCTTTCCAAGCTTCAAAAACATGGTTTCAGGCTTGAAATGCACTCCTGCAAGCTTATATACTTTGATAACTTCTTGTTCCACCAAGAATTTCTTGATTCCAAGGAGAATTGGATGGAGAAATGATAGTGGATAGGATGAACACGAAAATATGGCACCTACCCTCACTTTCCCCTTTTTAAACCCTCTCTTAACACACAAGCCATCAAAGTATTAAGCTTAATACAATTAAGCCCCTATCTTTGTAACTTAGTGATTCTTGATTAAACTCTTGTTTATTCTTTCAAGTTTGAGTTAAGGTTGAAAGTTAAGTTATAAAAATTCATTTTAAAACACTCGGGACTCATCCTGGCTATTTAGGATGCAAAATTACCATTTTTCCCCTGAACTTTGTTTAGTGCTTTATTCTTCTCGGAACGTAGTGAACTTTGCTAAACTTCTCTATTCTTGCTATGTGAACTTAAATTAAGGTTCTAAACTTAATTTAGATCACTTTACCTTCCTCACTTACTCTTCCCACTAGGATGGCCATAACAATTGCTGCCAGCTCTAGGCCATGGGTAGGATAATTTTGCTCATGGGGTCTCAACTGCATTGACCAATAAGCAATGACATTTCTATCTTGCATAAGTGCACAACCTAACCTAGATCTGGATACATATGTATAGATGGTGTAGGGTTTTCTCAGATTAGGAAGAATCAATACTAGAGCACCAATCAACCTCTTCTTAAGCTCTTAGAAACTCCTTTCACACTTCTTAGTCCACTCAAACCTTTGACCCTTCTTGGTCAAATGAGTAAGAATTGAGGCAATCATGAAAACGCCTGATATAAATCTTTAGTAGAATCTAGGTAATCCTAGGAAACTTCTGATTTCCTTTATAGTCTTTGGTTTTTCCTATTCTGGCACTGCCTTGACCTTTTCAAGGTCTGCCCTAAGGCCTTGTGCATCTATGACGTGTCCTAAGAAAAACACTTCCTTTATATAGAATTGGCACTTGGATAACTTGGCATAAAGCTGATGTTCCAACAATGTCTTTAAGACAATCTTTATATGATGTTCATGTTCATTTTAATCTTTGGAATACATTAGGATTTCATCAATGAACATAACCACAAATTTCTCCAGATGTGGTCTGAACACCCTGTTCATTAGGTCCATGAAAGTAGATGAGGGATTAGTCAAACTAAATGGCATGACTGTGTACTCATAATGCCCATATCTGGTCTTAAATGTAGTCTTAGGAATATCCTTTTCTTTTACTCTTAACTGGAAGTATCCGTATCTCAAATCTATCTTGGAGAAGATCTTAGCTCCCTTAAGTTGATAAAATATATCCTTAATCATAAGGAGTGGATACTTGTTCTTGATAGTCACTACATTAAGCTTCATGTAGTCAATGCATAGTCTCAATGATCCATCCTTTTTTTTAATAAAGAGAACTAGGGTTTGCCATGGTGAAACATTTGGCCTTATGAACCCTTTTTCAAGAAGTTCATCAAATTGTTTCTTAAGTTCATTCATCTCTATGATAGGCATTCTATAAGGAGGAATGGATATTGGACTAGTTCCTGGTTGTAACTTGATTTCAAACTCAATCTCCCTTTGTGGTGGAATACCTGGCAGGTCTTTATAAAAGACTTGGGGAAAGTCTCTCAGTACAGGCATTCTATCCATTTCTTACTCACAGTATAATTCATTAAATGCATAATAATAATCATGCTCAGAAGTCACACATATCTCATCTAGTACCTCTAAGTCCATGCCATGCATTTCATACACTAATTACTTAGAATTCACTAATGCATGCACTTCTACATCAGGCAATGTGATTTCTCTCTTACCACAATCAATTCTTACGTTATGCATAACAAGCCAATTCACACCTAGCACTATAGCATACTTAGGAATGTCCAACACTGGTAGATTAGTCATAACCTTAGTTTTTCCTACTACTAGTTCACAATCCTTAGCTAGGCCATTAGTGAAAAAACATTGGCTAACTACTGTTTTGACTAAGGATATCCTAGGCATAATTTTATTAGGAAAATTTATGGCATCAACAAATTTCCTAGCCACTATAGACACAGATGCACCAGTATCTAATACAACACTAATAGGCATACCATTAGGGCAAATGTCACCACTTAGTACTCCTCCCTGCTGGATGTTTTTAGCCTTTCCACTTGGAAAACTCTGTCAGCTCTTTGCTTTTGAGGCCTTTGCACTAGAGGAATTGGTCTCTGATGTTCCTCCCTAGGTGCTACCTTTCGGGGTCCTACCCTAGTAGGTCTCACCGGGCCTTGGTCTTCTAACCTTCTTCCTTGCACTCATGGCCAATCTTTGATCCAATGATCCATTACACCACACCTTAGGCAAGCTTGACTATCAAAATAGCAAGGTTTCTTTCCATGAAACTTCTTGCACTTAAGGCACCTTAGGCCAGGGGACTTCCCCTTAACATTACCCTCACCACCAAAATGGGAATTCTTGGCAATTCCCTTTCCATGTGGTGGCTTTTTTTGCTTGCCTCTGGCCTGGCTACTTTCCCCTAGTCTCTTGGGAAAGTACCTAGTCTCATACTCCTATTTCTCTACTAATAGAGCTTTCCACACTGCTTCATAGTATGTGACTACTCCAAAAGGTCTTAGAGTCTTTCTAATGTCTGACCTTAGGCGTCTAACAAATCTTTTGCCCTTTAACTCCTCCAGTCGATGATATTGAGAAGCATACCTCACTAACTGATTGAATTTGTGCTCATACTCTAGGACACTGAGGTTGTCTTGCCCTAGGTCATCAAATTCAGCTTGCTCATATCCTTAATGGCATCACTAATGTACTACTCCTGCAACGGCTGAGTGAACTCTGGCCAGATCATCTCAATATCTTTTCCTGGGCTTCTGCCCTTCTAAACAGCATACTTATCTCTGGTGTTTCACAACTGCATCTTTGCACTACCTACCAAGTTATAAGTAGCCAGTGACACTTTTTCATGGAGCTGAGTTGCATCCTCTTAAACATCTTCTCAATGAAGATTAACCACTCCTCAGATTTCTCAGGCCAAACTCTTCCATTAAACTATGGAGGCCTGAGTCCTTGGAACCTCTCTAGTAGTCTGACCTCATCTAGGCTGTCTAGATCCTCAGCTCCATGTCTTCTAGTTCTATAAGAACCCTTAGCATGGTGATGCTCTCTATGCCTTGTCATGCCTCTTTTCTCATGATCTTCCTCAATCTTATTCCTGGTGGAAGAATGGCCATAAACTGAAGGATTGACTCTAGACACCCAACCAATCTTAAATCTCACTATTCTTCCTCTAGGATTTCTCCTATCTTCATCTTCCACTTCATCAGCTTCATCATTTCTGTTTTCTAATCTTCCAAAAGGAACATGGTCAGATGTGTTCCCAGGCTCCTCTTCTAGTTTTTATTGTACATTCTAAACTGCTTCAGCTAGTGCTACTTGGGCTCCTTGATGTTGTGCTTCAATCAGTCTTACTAAGCTTTCATTGATTAGAGCTACATTTCTCTGAAGCTGTAACCAAACCTGTGGCACTTCAGGGTTCAGTGCCCCCTGTTCACCTTGATTCCCTCTTTCCTATCCATTTCTTTGTTGCGTACATTCAGTAAGAGGCCTTATGGGTGTTTCTCCTCCCCTTGTGGCAACCATGCTTACTTCTTGCTCGTGATTCATTAGAGATCACATATAAAGATCATAGGAATTTTAAACGTACTTGACACTAGCAGCCGACCAAACTGAGTTCACGTATGTAGCTAGTATGCAACTATATGTACATGTACAAACCATGCCCTCACCATGCTCTGATACTAACATCTATTACCCACTTCGAGGTACTCCAGTTATGGTGCCAAAATTGTGCATTTAAAACTCCTAGGGTTGGTATCTTTTGTAGGCCATCAGAATAATACCCTTAGTGTGCAAACCCAAGTAGCCCTCTTGGGCACTATGTAAATGAAAGCATATTGGTCTAACCATTACACACATATTCACATTTTATGAACACCATGGCAACAAGGAAGGAAAACACTAGCACAAGTCTTAATATTGGCTACCACACATTAGGCAATCTTGTTAAGTTTAAATAACCAGCCACTGCACCCAAATCTTCTTCCAAAAAACTGTATTACTCTAGCTATGTTCCCCCTATTTTCTTTCATTCATTATCAAGTAAAGACCTAAACCAAACCATGGAATTTAGTTTTATATCAATACCCCACCTATGGACCAAGTTATAGATTTTTTAAATTGGTTACAAAATTCTGACCAAATGAACAATAACTCAGCCAATTTTGCAACATCATAACTTTGTCTATAGTAATTAGAATGAAGAAATTCAAAGGCCCAATCAAACCACTAGATATGCTCTAGGTGTGGTCAAAATTTCATATGAAGATTCATTCTATACAGGGAGATGTAGAACTTTGAGTGCATAGTCAAAATTATTGTCACTTTATGACCATTTTGCCCACATGAAATTTCATAAGTGTGCAAACACTCTATTCAGAAGGGCTAAGCCCTCCAAAGCTATCCCATTCATGTCCAATACACATAGGGATTACATGATCTTGCAGCTAGCATCTTTATGTGGCCAAAACAGAATTTACAAGTAAGTAGCCTACCATTCACACTTAGGCAACTTTGCACCAAATCACATACATAGCCAAAAGATTACTAAAATGTTCACATACTTGTCTCATTTTATATAAACTACATGTACGTGCATACATGCACTAAAAAATGGTCTTAACTCAATTAAATATGCTCCCTAAGTCACAGGAATACCTCAGACACAATGGACTCCAGAACAGGATGCTAGACAGCTGCTGCATAACATAATAACCACCATCACTAAAAATACCAAATGTGTTCCTAAAATCACCAAACCATCCAGATCACAATTATAGATGGAAGTTCAAATAACTAAAATTTTAGATCAAAACTCAAACCACAAAAGTTAGTTTGAATATGATCCTTCTTCTAGACCTAAAATAGGCAAATTTAAGGGGAGTAAGTTTCATTGCGAAACTTAGTAAGGGTAACACTTGTAATACTAAGGAAATGTTACCCTTAATAAAACCTGCATGGAAAGACACTAAAACACAAAACCACAATGCATATGTAAAAGATATAGCAACCAAATGCAGCAGCCATTCACAACCAACAAACACATGAAATACAGCAGCAACATAAACCATAGGTTAGTCCGTAAAACATGCAATAAACTTAAGTAAATCACTATGGCAGCCCTTCTCAAGCTAATGCTTGGTCTTACAAAGATTTTAACACTATTTAGTACTAACTTTGGGCTCTAGAAACCCTCATTTCATTGCCATCATTGTGCACTTCACACTAGGTCACAAAACCTTCAACAAGTGCACTCCCCTCACTAAGGTTGGTTCATCAAGCTCATGGCTCTCTTCCAAGGTTAGCCGTAGCTCCATGGACACTTGAAAATAAAGTAAACAATCGATGAGAGCAAGACAGCCCTTACCAATATGGGTAGCCTAAATTTTAAGCTTGATCCTTGAAGCACCCAAGCAATAGCTCTAGTTTGCTTCCAATTGCTTCCTTTTGCCTTCAATTTCAAGTAGCTTTAAGTTTGGAGGTATGGTGGCTATGGAGGAAGTGTGGAGGAGGGTGGGCTGTGTCCCTTGGCTGGTATGGCTAAATCTGAGGGAAGAAAATGTGGTCTTGACTACTTACATGGTCAAAAATACACTAAACACACTTAAGTAGTCTTTGTTGGGTTTCGGAGCCAAACAGCGCAGCAAAATTTAACTGAAACCCTCCAGGATCCAAGTGAAATGGGCTAAACCAAGTGTTCAAAAATTTTCATACCTAATTTTTGGTTGAGATCTCTCACTCAACTGTAGAGTCGAATCACAAAACCTGATCAGTTGACGTGTTCAAGCTCTCTATGGTATCCACACAAACCTCTCGAGATCATCACGCTTCCACCATGTCCCGATAGATGCATTTCTCTTGCCCTCACAGTGCTAGCTTACGTCCTCCAAGGAATTGCAAAAGAAGAGTGCGGCTGTCCTTTAGGAGGCTAGGTCAAGAAGACAAGCGAAGTTCTCACTAAAAGTTGTATTTATAGTGAGACTCAACTTCCAGGCCTAATGGGTTTCAAAGCCCTAATCCAATTAGGCTTTAATTTCGGGCTTAATAATGGCTCAACTTTTGGGCCCATTATTAATATGAAATTATTGTGAAACCATAACCCAAATAATTAGCCCATGCACTGTAATGATCCAAAGAGCTCTATGTGTGTGACCCAATAGGCTCTTACCACATTGGCAATGATCATAAATCACATTTATGATCATAACCAATTAGCGGTGTCTAGCAACACATCATTGCTACCCAAGTGACAAGATTGTCGGTGATTTGACTAAACCTTTTTGATCATTACTGATATATGCCATTGTCCCTTTGTCCAAGATATCAAGACTAAGCACAAGACATGGAATGTGTCATTCTCGTATAGCCCAATCTTTGGTTTTTGATTACCGAGTAGACCAACTTAAACTGATGACATTGATATCGTATATCAACTCATCCGAGCATGGCCATGCATTTTCTAAGTCTCATTTTATCAAGGGGCCCGAAGATATCACTCCCATTGCATAGGAGGGACAAATCCCATTTTGATCATACAAATCCCTCCGCATGATATGTGGCATACCCAATGACCTCCTTCAAGTTCACTCAGTTATGAGCAACAAAGGAAGGTATCAAAGTATGTGACTCACATGTAGGGAACCTTGATGATCTTAGGTCGAAGGACTACATATACCATGATCACTATGAGAATCACTTATGACACTCATATAACGATCCATGTAGTGTTCTCATGGTGGGTCGGTCCAGTACACAAGTTCTCCAACTTGTACCCATATGCAGACTACATATCTCATATTAGTCTCCACATATGCTGGTCATTATCTACAATTGCAACCTGCTCCAAAATAATACTATACCAGGGACGTTTGAGAATATCATTATTCTAGGGTTACAAATTATGTTTATTAAGTTACGCAGAAACAAAACAACAAACATAATTGCTGGATTAATGCCTTAATAAAATATCATGACTCAATGTGCAAAAAATACAATCATCTTATGATTGGCTTTTTTGGGCACAACACTAACAATCTCCCACTTGCACTAAAAGCCAATCATCCATGTATCTAATACCGATGGACCTAGAATGGCTATCATGCTTCTGCTGCGTAAGGGGCTTTGTCAGTGGATCAGCAATGTTGCTGTCTGTCGAAGTCCTGCATATCCTTACATCACCCCTCTCGATGATCTCCCTGATGAGATGATAGCGTCGGAGTATGTGTTTGGATCGCTGGTGAGATCGAGGTTCCTTAGCCTGTGCGATTGCTCCATTGTTGTCACAATAGAGCTCTATCGGGTCGGCAATGCTTGGAACCACTCCAAGTTCAGTGATGAACTTCTTGATCCAAACTGCCTCCTTCGCAGCATCAGAGGTGGCAATGTACTCAGATTCTGTTGTAGAGTCAGCTACTGTCTCTTGCTTTGAACTCTTCCAGCTCACAGCACCACCACCAATACAAAACACATAACCAGATTGCGATCTAAAATCATCCTTATCGGATTGGAAGCTTGCATCGGTGTAACCCCTTACAACGAGCTCATCTTCACCTCCAAAGACCAAGAATGCATCCTTAGTCCTTCGTAAGTACTTAAGGATGTTCTTAACAGCTGTCCAGTGACTCTCACCGGGGTTCGATTGGTACCTACTCATCATGCTCAAGGCATATGAAGACATCAGGACGAGTACATATCATGGCATACATGATAGATCCAATTGCTGAGGCATATGGAATCTTACTCATGCGCTCTCTCTCCTCGGGTGTACTCGGACACTAAGATCTAGAAAGAGTTATACCATGTGACATGGGCAAGAATCCTTTCTTGGAATCTTGCATGCTAAACCTCTTTAGCACCTTGTCAATGTATGTACTTTGACTTAGGCCAAGAAGCTTTCTAGATCTATCTCTATAGATCCTGATGCCTAACACATAGGCTGCTTCACCCAAGTCCTTCATAGAGAAACATTTCCCTAGCCAAGTCTTCACAGACTGTAGCTCAGGAATGTCATTCCCGATGAGTAGTATGTCATCTACATACAACACCAAGAAGACAATAGCGCTCCCACTAACCTTCTTGTAGACACAAGGTTCATCTTCATTTTTGATAAAACCAAACTCTTTGATTGCTTCATCAAAATGAAGATTCCAACTTCGAGAAGCTTGCTTCAGTCCATAAATGGACCTTTGCAACTTGCACACTTTATTGGCATTCTCAGGAGTGACAAAACCCTCAGGTTGTGTCATGTACACATCCTCAAGTAGCTTTCCATTTAGGAATGCAGTTTTGACATCCATTTGCCATATCTCATAATCATAGTGTGCAGCAATAGCGAACAAAATTCGGATGGATTTAAGCATAGCAACTGGTGAAAAAGTTTCATCATAGTCAATACCATGAATTTGCTTGAAACCTTTTGCAACCAATCGTCCCTTAAAGGTAATCACATTACCATCCATGTCAGTTTTCTTCTTGAAAACTCATTTGCACCCTATAGGTTTCACCCCTTCAGGTGGGTCAACCAAAGTCCATACTTGGTTTTCATACATGGATTCCATCTCGGATTTCATGGCCACTAGCCACTTCTCAGAGCCAGGCCCCGACATAGCTTGTTGGTAGGTTGTAGGCTCATCCTGATCCATGAGCATCACATCACTAGTGTGAGTCCTGAGAAATCCATATCTCTCAGGCTCACGCCGAATCCTACTAGACCTATGTGGTCTCTGTGCTACAGGAACAGACTCTTGAACCACAACATCTTGTGGTGTCTGTTTAGGTTCCATTTCAGGTTCGATGTCTCCTTGTTGTTCTTGAATTTCTTCAAGTTCTACTTTCCTCCCACTAGTTTCTTTAGAGATAAACTCTTTCTCTAAAAAGACACCAGTTCGAGCAACAAACACTTTTTGCTCAGAAGGATTGTAGAAATAGTAACCCTTTGTTTCTTTAAGATACCCAACAAAAAGGCATTTTTGAGATTTGGGCCCTAGTTTTTCAGACGATTGATGTTTCACATAAGCGTCACAGCCCCAAATCTTCATAAAAGAAAAATTATGACACCTCCCACTCCATATCTCATATGGTGTCTTTTGAACCGATTTAGATGGAACTCGGTTTAGTGTAAAAGCGGCTGTCTCTAGAGCATGTCCCCAAAAGGAGTTTGGAAGGTCAGCTTGACTCATCATAGAGCGAACCATGTCTAACAGAGTTTGATTTCTCCTTTCAGATACACCATTCCATTGAGGTGTACCTGGTGGAGTGAGTTGTGATACTATACCACACTCCTTCAGATAGTCAAGGAATTCTCGATCCAAGTACTCTCCACCTCGATCTGATTGAAGCACTTTGATACTCTTCCCGAGTTGATTCTCTACTTCATTCTTGAATTCTTTGAACTTTTCAAAGGATTCTGACTTGTGTCTCATGAGATACACATAGCCATATCTGCTAAAGTCATCAGTGAAAGTAATGAAGTATTGGAAACCTCCTCTAGCTTGTGTAGACATAGGGCCACATACATCACTATGTATGAGTCCTAGTAAGTCATTAGCCCTTTCACTTTGCCCTGTGAATGGGGCTTTGGTCATCTTGCCCAACAAACATGACTCACATGTCTCATATGATTCAAAATCAAATGAGTCCAAGAGTCCATCCTTATGGAGCTTGGATATGCGGGTCTCATTTATATGGCCCAAGCGACAGTGCCAGAGATAGGTCGGGTTTGAATCATTTAATCTGACCTTCTTGGTATTCACATTATAGATTGGATCTTCGAGGTCTAGAACATACAACCCATTGCTAAGTTGAGCACTACCATAAAAGATTTCATTCAAATAAATAGAACAACATTTGTCCTTTATTATAAATGAAAAACCTTTCTTGTCCAAACAAGAAACAGAAATCAAATTTCTACTAATAGTAGGCACAAAGTAGCAGTTGTCTAATTCTAAAACTAATCCACTAGGTAAAGTGAGAACATAAGTCCCTACAGCTAAGGCAGCAACCCTTGCTCCATTTCCAACACGTAGGTCCACTTCACCTCGGGCCAATCTTCTACTTCTACTTAGATCCTGCACATTTGCACAAATGTGAGATCCACATCCAGTATCCAATACCCAAGATGAGGAAGTAGAAAAGTTAGCCTCTATAACAAAAATACCTGAAGTGGAAGTCTTACTTCCCTTTTCCTTAGCAAGTTCTTCAAGATAGAGCTTGCAGTTGCGCTTCCAGTGTCCAGGTTGCTTACAATGGAAGCACTCCCCTTCCTTTGCCACACCACCCTTTGGTTTTAGTGCAGCTGAAGAAGAATTAACATTGGACTTTCCATTAGCTTTATCCTTCTTCTTGTTGGCCTTTCCCTTTCCTTTACCCTTTTGAACCATCAGAATGGGCTTAGCCTTCTTAGGGTTTTGCTCAGCAGTTCTCAACATGTTGAGCAATTCAGGGAGGGACTTGTCAAGGTCATTCATGTTATAGTTCATGATGAACTGACTGTAGCTTTCAGGCAACGATTGCAAGACTACATCAATAGCCAACTCTTTCTGAAGAGCAAATCCCAAACTCTCAAGATTCTCAATGTACCCAATCATCTTGAGCACATGAGGACCCACGGGACTTCCCTTAGACATTTTGCACTGAAACAATGCCTTAGAGGTCTCAAACCTCTCATGCCTAGCTTGCTCTTGGAAAAGCATTTTGAGATGTTCGATCATATCGAACGCCCCCATGTTCTCATGTTGCTTCTGAAGCTCAGATTCCATGGTAATAAGCATGAGGCATGCAACATCCAAAGCATCATCAGAATGCCTCTTGTGAGCATCCCTTTCAGCTCTTGGAGCAGTGGCAGCAGGCTCATTCGGAATGGGCTGCTCTAGGACATAAGCCTTTCTCTCTTGCTTGAGGACTATCCTCAAGTTTCGGTACCATTTGAGAAAGTTGGTCCCATTCAGTTTTTCCTTCTCAAGGATCGATTGCAATGAAAGTGTCGATGTGTTTTGTGCCATGGTTATCTACAACAGTAAATATGCAGTGTAAGAGCCATGTATTTTAATTCATTTAATAAGGACTTTTATTAAACGATACTCCCACTATTTTCCTCAAAATAATAACCCTCAATATTATTTCGGAAGACCTCAACGTTAAGGTATTCTAGTGGGCCAAGATCCATATTTGACCATAATTTGAGTCAGCTTTGGCTTTTCTCTCAAGTTACAGCTATTTAGGTAGGCAACTCCTTGCCAATTGCATCTTATGCAACTCTTCAATAGTTGGGTGAACAACACTGGTCCAAGCTCATCTCATGAACTTAAGCCCAACTCTATGCCTCTAAGTCCCTAATCCTATTAGGATGACTTAGTTAAGTTAAACCCAAAGTTAGCAATTCGGATATCACCATTATCCCATCGCGCCTTACCAAGATGAACATAGGTGTTTTGCTTTGGCAAACCGACCTAATGTTGATCAAAGTCTTGATGAGTGCCAAAATTTGGAAGGCATGAAAATTTGGAAGGCACCACAAGCTAGAGGAGGTTTCCAATACTTCATTGCTTTCACTGATGACTTCAGCAGATATGGCTATGTGTATCTTATGAGACACAAGTCAAAATCCTTTGAAAAGTTCAAAGAATTCAAGAATGAAGTAGAGAATCAACTCGAGAAGAGTATCAAAGTGCTTCGATCAGATCGAGGTGGAGAGTACTTGGATCGAGAATGCCTTGACTATCTGAAGGAGTGTGGTATAGTATCACAACTCACTCCACCAGGTACACCTCAATGGAATGGTGTATCTGAAAGGAGAAATCGAACTCTGTTAGACATGGTTCGCTCTATGATGAGTCAAGCTGACCTTCCTAACTCCTTTTGGGGACATGCTCTAGAAACAGCCGCTTTTACACTAAACCGAGTTCCATCTAAATCGGTTCAAAAGACACCATATGAGATATGGAGTGGGAGGCATCCCAATTTGTCTTTTATGAAGATTTGGGGCTGTGACACTTATGTGAAACGTCAATCCTCTGACAAACTAGGGCCCAAATCTCAAAAATTCCTTTTTGTTGGGTATCCCAAAGAAACAAAGGGTTACTATTTCTACAATCCTTCTGAGAAAAAAGTGTTTGTTGCTCGAACTGGTGTCTTTTTAGAGAAAGAGTTTATCTCTAAAGAAACTAATGGGAGGAAAGTAGAACTTGAAGAAATTCAAGAACAACAAGGAGACATCGAACCTGAAATGGAACTTGAACAGACACCACAAGATGTTGAGGTTCAAGAGTCTGTTCCTGTAGCACAGAGCCCACGTAGGTTTGGTAGGATTCGGCATGAGCCCGAGAGATATGGATTTCTCGTGACTCACACCGGTGATGTGATGCTCATGGATCAGGATGAGCCCACAACCTACCAACAAGCTATGTCGGGGCCTGACTCTGAGAAGTGGCTAGTGGCCATGAAATCTGAGATGGAATCCATGTATGAAAACCAAGTATGGACTTTGGTTGACCCACCTGAAGGGGTAAAACCCATAGGGTGCAAATGGGTTTTCAAGAAGAAAAACTGACATGGATGGTAATGTGATTACCTTTAAGGGACGATTGGTTGCAAAAGGTTTCAAGCAAATTCATGGTATTGACTATGATGAAACTTTTTCACCAGTTGCTATGCTTAAATCCATCCAAATTTTGTTTTCTATTGCTGCACACTATGATTATGAGATATGGTAAATGGATGTCAAAACTGCATTCCTAAATGGAAAGCTACTTGAGGATGTGTACATGACACAACCTGAGGGTTTTGTCACTCCTGAGAATGCCAATAAAGTGTGCAAGTTGCAAAGGTCCATTTATGGACTAAAGCAAGCTTCTCAAAGTTGGAATCTTCATTTTGA